>JAUPMG010000013.1:12247498-12266991 GCA_031762675.1 Pachysandra terminalis | reverse complement strand
TCTTGGATTGTATCACTAGGGTCTTACATTTTACTAATGCATATCATACTGTGTTAGCTTGGTTATTAAGTGTACCCCGGAGGTGGAGAAATAGGAGGGGCTCGTGTTTCCCTGGTGTGTTGTACTATACGTGTGGTTGAAAGCCCACTTAAATAAGGGTAGGGTACTGTGGGACCCTATACAGGTTCACTGACCTCGAGTATTGTACACTCGTTAATAGTTTCTTCTGGTGTTCTTCGTACCATGGGTAGCTCCCTTTAGAAACGAAGAGGGGGGCATCCGGCTGCTCCTGGAGATGGTTTCTCAAATTTTGTGGTTTCACTTGGAAGATTGAGGGACACTTAACGAACTAAGAAAACATAGGCATTGCATCTAATCCATATGTATTTCCTTGTGTGAACATACAATTAGAGCATTTGAATGACACTCATTACATCATCTATCATAACTGAACATTGCATATCGTTTCTATTAATCTATACTTGCTTATCTTGAGTTGATTTTGGAAATGAGGTTGTGACCATGGTAAGGTGATCTTAGTACTATCACTGGGCATTCCACGCTCAGCAACTTACTCATGTTGTAGGTCGAGCTCGAGACTGTGGTGGCGGCACGCCTTGGGTTGCAGACTGTTGCTGTTTATTTCATGTATTCATTATTTCATTTTGTTTACAGACCAGATGTTATGTTTATTGAACTATTTGGGAATTGATGTAATAATGGCCAGCTGGGTGCCAAGTCAGTTGCTTCATTTATTATTGTTTTTATTACTTTCTTCTGCACTCTGTTGAATGAATAAAGTTAGTTTATTTCATCTTATCTTTGGTTATGATATGCTAATCCACTGTCCAGAAATGGATCCCGAAGGTCGTGTCTCGTGATTCGTGTCATCCCACCTAGGGATCAGGGTTACGGGTTCGGGGCGTGACATGATACCCGGAGGGTAAAGCAGGAACAGAGAGATCGAGCTCATAGGACTAAGCTGAGACAGGTAGTGGCGCCGACTATCTGGCTTAAGAAGTTCAAGAAGTTGTCGCCACCATCGTACGACAGGCTAGGTGAGCCGAATTTAGCACAAGACTGGTTGCTAGACGTCGAGCTAATCTTTCGCATGATGGAGTGTCCTGATGAGACGAGACTACTTCTTGCTACCTTCATGCTCAAGGGTGAAGCCCTGCACTGGTGGGAGATGCTAGAGAGGAGAAGAGTCACTGCTCTGACTTGGGCTGAGTTCAGGGAGCAGCTCCTAGAGATGTATTTGCCAAGCAGCTACTGTCGACAGATAGCCATGGAGTTCATGCGCTTAGAGTAGGGTCCTCTTACTGTGGCACAGTATAAGGCTAAGTTTGCTATGATGTCTCGTCCTGCGCCTCACATCGTGGCAAGCGAAGCAAACAGAGCCGCCAAGTTTGAGGAGGGTCTGTGGATAGCCATTCGATCCAGGGTGGTACCCCAGACGTTCGGGACTTATGCTGAGGTCCTGAAGTGTGTGCTCCATGTAGAGATGGACAAGGACCGGGCTGCCGAGCAGAGAGACCGGCCGAGGCAGAACAAGGGGGGACACTTCCAACCCTACCAGCAGAGACAGGGCTCTGACAAGCGTAAGAGGAATGGCCACGGATCTACCAGTATTCCTCCTACTGAGTCAACTGTGGCACGAGATGTACACGTACAACAGCCACACCCATTGCCATCTCAGCAGCAGCAGTTCAGGCAGAGAGATAAGTGAGGTCAGCACTTGTGCTTCAACTGGGAGAAGCCAGGCATGTGTAGAAAAACTGTCAACTTGCGGCGAGGTTAGATAGCAGACAGGCACCACCCCAGCAGGCACAGTATGGCAGTGTTCACGCTATGACAGACACTTCTACAGATCCCAGAAGTTCCTGGGACATGACCCCGAAATCGTGGTGAAGCTGCAATGAGGGGCACTTAACAAATCATATAAACATAGGCATAACCACATCTCATTGCTTTTCTTTGAGTGAGTATACATTAGGCCATATAATTGATCATTCTAGCATTATACTCATATCATATCACATGCTATTGATTCCTGTTGTATTATCGTTTTATCCGGATTTTTGGTCATATATGTTGTATAAATTGTTGACAGGATCATGCTTGCTGAGTATTCAAAACTCAAGCAACTTTCATGTTGCAGGTCAATATTGACGATGGACGTATGCAGTCCTTGATGATTTACATATCGTTTTAGTTATTTTATTTATTTGTGTACGAACATGGTTATTTCATTTGTGATGTAACAAGGCTCTTCTAAAGCCATTGTTTAGACAATTATTTACTTTCATTCTGTACTTTGCTTCCGTTACTCTGTGTGATGAATAAAATCAATCTTTTATTTCATCCTTACTTGGGTTATGGTTTGTCAATCCGTGGTCCAGAAATGGATCCCGAAGGTTACGCCTCGTGATCCGTGCCATCCCGCCTAGGAATCGAAGTTACGGGATCTGGGGCGTGACATAACAGTCACAAAATTAGTGTTTTTTATCAATTTTTTTTTAACAAAAACATTAATTTTGTGAGTGCTAATACCCAATTTTCTGGGCAAGAAATTAAATTTGATCACACAAAAAAACTAAAATTAATGTTTTTGATCAAATTTTAGGTTTTGCCCAAAAAACTGTGTACTAACACTCACACATCACAAAATTAATGTTTTGTTCAAATTTTAGTTTTTACTCAGAATACTGTGTATTAACACTCACAAATTTAATAGTTTTTATCAAATTTTAGTTTGGCCCAAAAAATTGTGTATTAAAAATCACAAAATTAAAGTTTTTGATAGAATTTTAGTTTTTCCCGTAAAAATGTATAGTAACACCCACACGTCACAAAATAAATTTTTTTATCAAATTTTAGTTTTCGCCTAGAAAATGATGTATTAACACTAATGAAACCTAATATGCTTTATCAAATTTTAAATTTTGCCCAGAAAACGGTGTATTAACACTCAAAAATTAACATTTTTTTATCAAATTTTAGTTTTTGGCCAGAAAATTGTGTATTAACACTCACAAATTTAATGATTTTTATCAACTTTTAGTTTTTGCCAAGAAAACTGTGTATTACACTCACATCACAAAAACATTTTATCTGATTTTTGTTTTTGCCCAGCAAACTGTGTATTAACACTCACAAAATTAATGTTTTTGATCAAATTTTAGTTTTTACCTAGAAAACTGTGTATTAACACTTACAAAATTAGTGTTTTTTTATAAAATTTTAGTTTTTTTTCCGAAAAACTTTGTATTAACACTCAAAAAATTAATCATTTTGATTAAATTTTAGTTTTTGACCAGAAAACTATGTATTTACACTCACACATCACAAAATTAATTTTTTTTTATCAACTTTTAGTTTTTACTAGAAAATTGTGTATTAACACTCACAAAATTATTGTTTTAATCAAATTTTAGTTTTTATCCAGAAAACTGTGTACTAACACTCAATAAATTAATGTTTTTGATGAAATTTTAGTTTTTGTCCAGAAAAATGTGTATTAACACTCACACATCACAAAATTAATATTGTGGTTCAAATTTTAGTTTTTACCCAGAAAACTGCACATTAACACTCAAAAAATTAATGTTTTTAATAAAATTTTAGTTGGACCTAGAATACTGTGTATTAACACACAAAATTAATGTTGCACATCACAAAATTAATTTTTTTTATCAAATTTTAATTTTTTTTCCCTGAAAACGGTGTATTAACACTCAGAAATTTAATATTTTTGATCAAATTTTAGTTTTTTTTAGAAAACTGTGACACAAAAATTAATGTTTTTATCAAATTTTAGTTTTTCTAGAAAACTGTGTAATAACACTCAAAATTAATGATTTTGATCAAATTTTAGTTTTTACCCCTAAAATTGTGTATGAATAGTCACATCCCAAAATTAATTTTTTTGAACCAATTTAGATTTTTGACCAGAAAACTGTGTATTTAACACTCACAAAATTGATGTTTTTGATCAAATTTTAGTTTTTACCCAGAACACTGTTTATTAACACTTGCAAAATTAGTGTTTTTTGTACCAAATTTTTTGTTTTTGCCCAGAAAACTGTGTATTAAAACTCACACATCACAAAATTATTTTTTATTTAACAAATTTTATTTTTTGACCAAAAATCGTGTATTAAAACTCATAAAATTAATATTTTTGATCAAATTGTTTTTTGCCTAGAAAACTATTTATTAACACAAACAAAATTAATGATTTTGATCAAATTTTAGTTTTTGCCCGGAAAACAGTTTATTAAAACTCACACATCACAAAATTAATTTTTTTTGATCAAATTTTAGTTTTTGCACGGAAAACTCTGTACTAACACTCAAAAAATTAATGTTTTTTTAATCCAATTTTTGTGTTTGCCCAGAAAACATTGTATTAACACTCGCAAAATTAGTGTTTTTTATAAAATTTTACTTTTCAACCCATAAAACTTTGTATTAACACTTACAAAATTAATGATTATGCTCAAACTTTAGTTTTTCCCAAAACAATTGTGCATTAACACTCACACATCACAAAATTAATTTTTTTTGATCAAATTTTAGTTTTTGCCCAAAATGAATTTTTTTTTATTAAATTATAGTTTTTATCCAAAAAAACTGTGTATTTAACACCCACAAAATTAATGACTTGATCAAATTTTAATTTTTGCCCAGAAGACTGTGTATTAACACTCACACTTCACAAAACAAATTTTTTTTGATCAAAGTTTAGTTTTACTCAGAAAATAGTGTATTTACACTCACAAAATTAATGTTTTTGATAACATTTTATTTTTTACCCAAAAAACTATGTATTAATACTCACAAAATTAATGATTTGATCAAATTCTTGTTTTTACCCAGACAACTGTGTATTAACACTCACAAAATTTATGTTTTTAATCAAATTTTATATTTTTACCAGAAAACTATGTATTAATAGTCACACAATTAATTATTTTGATCAAATTTTAGTTTTTGCCCAGAGAATTAGGTATTAACACTCACAAAATTAATGTTTTTGTTCAAATTTTAGTTTTGACGTAGAAAAATGTGCATTAACAATAACAAAATTAATATTTTTGATCAAATTTTAGTTTTTGCCCAAAAACTATGTATTAGCACTCACAAAAATTAATGTTTTTTTTTTATCAAATTTTAGTTTGGCTAAAAAGCTGTGTATTAACAATCACAAACTTAATGTTTTTTATCAGATTTTAGTTTTTGCCCTGAAAATTGTGTATTAACACACGCACATGAAAAAATTAATTTTTGTTTTCAAATTTTAGTTTTTGCCCAGAAAACGGTGTATTAACACTCAAAAAATTAATATTTTTGACCAATTTTAGTTTTTGGACAGAAATCTGTGTATTAACACACAAAATTGATGATTTTGATCAACTTTTAGTTTTTACCCAGAAAAATGTGTATTAACACTTACACTTCACAAAATTAATTTTTATATCTGATTTTTGTTTTTGCCCAGAAAACCGTCTATTAATCCTCCCAAACTTAATGTTTTCCATCAAATTTTAGTTTTTACCCAGAAAACTGTGAATTAACACTTGCAAAATTAGTGTTTTTTTATCAAATTTTTATTTTTACCTAAAAAACTGTGTATTAAAACTCACACATCACAAAATTATTTTTTATTTATCAAATTTTCATTTTTGCCCTGAAAAATGTGTATGTTACTTACACTTCACAAAATTAATTTTTATATTTGATTTTTGTTTTTGCCCAGAAAACCGTCTATTAACCCTCCCAAACTTAATGTTTTCCATCAAATTTTGTTTTTACCCAAAAAACTGTGAATTAACACTTGCAAAATTAGTGTTTTTTTATCAAATTTTTATTTTTACCTAGAAAATTGTGTATTAAAACTCACACATCACAAAATTATTTTTTATTTATCAAATTTTCATTTTTGCCCAAAAACGGTGTACTAACACTCAAAAAATTAAGAATTTTGATCAAATTTTTGTTTGTGCCCAGAAAACTATTTATTAACACAAAAAAATTAATGAGTTTGATCAAATTTTAGTTTTTGCCCCTAAAACGGTGTATTAAAACTCACACATCAAAAAATTAATTTTTTTTATCAAATTTTAGTTTTTGCACAGAAAACTGTGTATTAATACTCAAAAAAATTATATTTTTATCAAATTTTGGTTTTTACCCAGAAAATATTGTATTAACACTAATTATGTTCATCTATATTTAAAAAAATAATAATAAATAAATTTCACACTTTCAATAAAAAAGTGTGATTTAAAATTAAATAAACAAGTTCCTAACCCGTTTATTGACAGATTAGGTTCGGTTCCATGATTTCCATAGACCAACCCGTTTAAACTCAAACGTGTATACAACCCACCCGAGCTGACCCAACCTGACCTGTTGTCAGCTCTAAAAACAGTATTTATTTTGCAATTTATTATAAAGCCGGGTCAAACCCGACCCCACTACATTTTAAACCTCTCAAATTTGAACTATGTCCAGTATGTGCGTTGACATATAACATAATATACATTAATTGTATACGTATTGCATCTATTATTGGGATCATCTGCCCAAAAAGGGAAGTTGGAAAAGGCCATGCCCACCTGAAAGATCAGGTTCACAGCCACACCCCAGATTGCATTGCTGAATAAGTTTAATAATTTATTTACATACAAAGAACTCTATCAAAGCCCATGGGAACTTGATCAAGGACCTCAGGACCTCCAACTGCAACCGTCACACAGAGCTCCAACATTTGGAGCTTTTTCATAGGGCTATAAGTTTGGTCTAGCCCGCCGGAAGCCCATCCGATCCAATCCGAATAAAAGTCCGAATACATGAATATGTGAGTTTGGACTAGGGGTGGAAACGGGCCGGGCTAGGTCAGGCTGGGGCTGGGTCACACTATATAAGAACATTTTTGTTGGCCGGGGCCCGACTCAGCCCGAGCTTCGAGCTTAACTTTGTTTGCCCAAGCCTATCCAGTGTCATTATCCAAGCTGAGTCCACCCATGTCTTCACAAGGGTGAATGTGAAGTTCTCACCACTAAACCACTCATAAGATGAAAATAAACTTAAGTAAAATTGTTACATTACTCGTTATGAGCCTTCACATCCTAGGCCAAACTAATCAAATATAAACCCAAGCCCGGCCTGAAACTTTTTTTGGGCCTTACTTTTTGATCCGGACCAACTCTACGGGCTACTAATCCTTGCCCAAGCCCACCCAGATGTATAGGGCCGGGCGAGTCACCTGGCCCATTGCCACCCCTAGTTTGGACAGCTCAATTTTGAACCCGAAGTTAAATTCGGGTTGGGTTCAAACTAAAGTTTATACAGTGTGAAAAGCCTAGCCCGACCGATATATACAAAGGATATATATATATAAAATATTACTTTATAAAATATGTCTCTTCTTCTTTTGGCCTTTTTCCTTTTAAACATTTTTTCAATCCTTTCAACATGGCCCGATCAATATATACATGAAGAATATAAAAAATATATATAATGCTATATTACCTTAACAAAAATATATTTTTCTTCTTCTTGTTTTTTATTCTTCTTATTATATATAACCATTTCATTTAATTTGAGCCGACCGAACCGGATTGGATTCGGGTTTAATAAATTTAGTTTGAGTTTGAGTCAGACTGGGTTAGGACCAGTTGATTTTCGTTTTGGACCGAACTCGAATTGAGTAAAACGTGGCCCAGCCCGTCCTATTTATGGCCCTACTTTTCGACGGTGATCAGCCATGAAAGGGATATTATGTCTTTTAAGTAAAAGTTAGGGGTATTTCAATAAATACTGCTAATACTGCTTATCCATCAAACGACACGAAAATCCTGATGATCCACGTGTCCTTCTCTGATTTCTATACATGCAATTCTTGTGTATCGATTTCACACTAGATCTCCAATCTACCCGAGCTCAGGGTTTTAGCTCTTTTCCCCTGATTTATTTTTAGGGATTTTACTCACTGGTTCTCTTTCTCTATCGATCGAGAAGAGTGTCCGAGTCTACGAGGAAGAACCAGAGAACAGGGAGAACGAAGACCTACGAAAATGGAGGGATTGGCTAAAATCCATCGCGGCCAGCATCCACTGCATCTCTCACTCCATCACCGCTCTTCATTTTCAAAACCACCCATCACTTCTATCTCTCTTAAAACCCTCTCTAAACCCAAAACAACAATCTCTCTCATGGCTTCCTCTTCCTCTCTCCCTCCCGACCCACAAAACCGCCATCAAAAACCGTCTTTGGAAACCCTAAAGCCGCTTTCCTCTCTCTTCAAAACCACCTGCGTTGCCATTGCCGCCACCGCCATCTTCTTCACCGGCTTCAACAAACCCTCTTACGCCGCTCCGGTCGCCCAACCCACCGTCGAGTCCGCCAACGAAACCGCCGAGACCGAGACCGTCTCTGATGAGGAGAAAGAGAAAACCCTAGAAGAGTACCTGGAGTCCAACCCAGACGATGTTAAAGCCCTAAGATCCCTCATGGAGATCAAGATCAAGGTTCGTAAGCTTCAAGAAGCGATTAATATCATTGATCGATTGATCCAAATCGAACCCTCTGAAAAGGAATGGCTTTTACTGAAAGCCCATCTTCATAATTACAGCGGAGACGTCGAATTGGCGAAATTAGGGTTTGAAGAGATGCTCTCTAAAGATCCCCTTCTTGTTGAAGCTTACCATGGTCTTGTAATGGCTACTTCCCAATCGGGATCCAGTGGATTAACCGACGTGTTGAAGAGAATTGAGAATGCAATTGAGAAGTGCAAGAAGGAGAAGAGAAAAGAGGATTTGAGGGATTTCAAATTGTTGATTGCACAGGTTAAGGTTATTGAGGGAAATTATACTGAGGCTTTGAAGGTTTATCAAGAACTTGTGAAGGAAGAGCCAAGGGACTTTCGTCCCTATATCTGTCAGGGTATTATCTATACTCTCTTGAGGAAGAAGGATGAAGCAGAGAAACAGTTCCAGAAGTATCGACGGCTTGTCCCGAAGGGACACCCTTACGCTGAGTATTTCGATGAGAGTATGCTAACTACCAAGGTTTTCTCGCATATGGCAGAGTCCCAGATGTTGGGTTCGAAAAGCTGAGAGAAATGGGACTTGGGTCATTCTTTCAGAGCAAAATGTTGGTGGTTCAGGCATGGTGAGGGTGGTCTTATTTGGATTTCTCTTTTGTTCTTATATCTGCTTATTAGATGATAGTGTCTTTCCATTTGTGTTTTCTCATATTGTAGTTCAAGAGTTGGTAGAAAATTTTGTAGGTTGTAATACAAATGCCTAGTTTATTATGGGTATTTATGTTTGTGAAATAAAAAGGAAAAAAAAAAAGAAAATGAAATCCCCACTACTGGTTCTTTTACTTGCAGAAAAGGTTCCTTTAGTTGTTTTTGTGTTTCATTTATGCTATTCCTTTAGCTTTTTGGTTCCCCATGTTTGCAATCAAATTTAACAGTTAGAAAATTTCGTGTTGCAACTCGGGAACTTGTTAGAGCTTGCTTGGCTAAATACTTGACAATTCACATCACTATACATTTTTGGGGTTTTTCATTCTGCTGTCGTGGTAGTGAACACCATGACTGGGCAATGCTGTTTCGCTTCTGCTTATAGTTGTGTTGATGTGCATTATGAAGGTGATACTTTCTTCCATTTGTTGTGTGCTGTGGGGCATTTGAGTGGGTGGGTGGGGAATGGGGGAGTAATATGACTTGGATTTGGTGCGCTGTGGATTGGACCGATTGTTTCAGTGAGTTGTCTTTGATTATTTTGTCAAAATTTAGTTTGGGTGGAACTGGAATGTATCACTGGATGAGATCATCACCAGATTAAGAGAATGGAGTGCCTAGCCAGAGTTCATCACCAGGAACACATGGTGGACACTTAAATAGGTCACCTTTTTCATATTAGCTGTGTATTGAGCTTGAGTCATGATATCATATATCAATAATTGAGCTTTTCTCATTTTTCAACAAGAACTAATGAGCTTTTCTCATTTTTCATCTTTATAAACCCACAATCCACCCCTCTTAAGGTAGAGAAAGAAAGATCCATTTTTATTCTATGGATAGTATAGAAGAGACAACAGTGATAAATGTTGACTTTTCTCCACCAATAGGGAAGCCTAGAGTGGTGTAGGATTGAAGAGGTAAGCTTGAAATGTTAGGAAAGTTGCTGAGAAAGGGTTCCTTTTCGACAGAGGATATGGGCTTGATTTCAGGCTTCAGGGTCGGTAGGGTGGAGGTAAGTGTGTCACACCTTCAGTTTGCAGACGATGCGATACTGTTCTTAGAACCTAACAAGGTCCAAGTCTATTGGATTAAGTCAATCATCAAATGCTTTGAAATGGTATCTGGAATGAAGATCAGTATGGAGAAAAGCAATCTTGTGGTTATTCATTTGGGTAGGGATCGGATCTCGAGAGTCATTGAGGTGTTAGGGCATAGGGTTGAAGAGTGACCCATTAGGTACCTGGGGCTTCCTCTGAGGGACAATCCTAGGAAGGCTAGTTTTTGGGACCCGGTTATTCAGAAAATGGAGAATAGACTAACAACCTAGAAGAAGTCATATCTTTCATTGGGGAGTCCCGATTGGTGCCACTATTGGAGCATCCTTCCATGCAAGACGGTAAGAAAGGCATTTCATCAAAGAGGATGCCCACTCTCCTTTCTCTTCCCGGGGTGGGAGGGGGAATCACCCTTGCCCAAGCTGCTCTTGCTCACCTCCCCACGTACTTCTTTTCCTTGTTCCGCATCCCAGTCAAAATAGCCAGTAAGGTTGAAAAGCTTCAAAGAGACTTCCTATGGGATGTTGGGGGTAGGGTTAATTAGAAGATTCACTTGGTAAATTGGGATATAGTATGCAAAAGCAAACAGGATTGACTCGATTTGGGAAACATTCAGTCTCATAACCAGGTTCTGTTAGGAAAATGGGTGTGGAATTCAGCTCGGACTCTAATTCTCTCTGGTTCAAAGTGATCCGCAGCAAGTATGGCGTGCATGAAAATGGGTGTGACCTTAGTCCTCGAGCCAGAATCAATAGTGCTAACTCTTGGAAAGCAATTTCCTCCCTAGCTGCCGATGTTTACAAGCATTCTGGCTTCGGTCTTGGGAATGGGGATCGTATTCTCTTTTTGAAAGACACTTGGTGGAGGGAGTCTCCATTGGCATCTCGGTATCCTCGGTTGTCACGTCTTGTTAGGTAGTAGGATTTGGTGGTTTCTGATGTTCTTAGTCCCTGTCAAGGTTAGAATGGAATTTAGAAGAGACCTTAGACCTGCAAAGTTAGAGGAGCTTGCCAATCTATTGGACTTGTTGAACAATGTATTCATTTGTATCGGCGGACCTGATTGCCGCATTTGGTCCCTTGAACTTAATGGTCTGTTTTCAACTCGTTCCTTATTATCTGCTCTTAGGGTTCTTCCTGCTTTCCCAGATGTTCCTGTCAATCCCCATCAAATCTGGCTTCCTTTTGCCCTGCCTTTGGATTTGGGCTTTTGTGTGGATTGCCATCTTGTATGAGATTAATACCTATGACTTTCTCCAAAAGAGACGTAAAGACTATGTTATCTCTCTCAGTATGTGTATCATGTGTAGGAGGAATAGTGAGTCAGTGGATCACCTATTTCTTCATTGCGGGGTGGCAAGTCAGATATGTGGATATTTCATTGAGCGTGTGGAGGTTGATTGGGTTATACCCCAGCGGATCCAAATGTTGTTGGATCAATGGAGATTCCCTAGATTGGGTAAGAGGAGGAAGATGATGTACGCAGCTTTGTTTTATGCAGTATTGTGCAGTTCAGGAGCATACACATAGATGATGTGACTAGAGACTGGGCCTCCATTATTAACTCAGATCCGGTGGGAGAGCAGGTTAGAGTCTCTTGGATCCCTCTGTTGTTAGGAACCATTAAATTGAATTTTGATGGCTCTTCCATTGGAAATCCGGGGCCCTCTGAAGTTGGGGGTGTCTTTAGGGATTCTGGGGGTAAGGTCTTGCATCTTTTCTTTGGCCCTATTGGTGAGGGGGACTTTGTTCGTGCTGAGGTTCTTACTGTCGTGGTAGGCTTGAAGGATGCTGTAGGACAGGGATATAATCGATTGCTCGTAGAGGGAGACTCCTTTTTGGTTATTTAGTGGTTGAAGGCGGAGGAAAACCACCCTTGGCGCTTCAATCACTTGATTCGGTTTGCTCAATTCCTTTGTGATGACAGGGAAGTTTCTTTTAAGCATACCCCTAGGATGGGAATCATGGCGGACAGGCTTGCTCTCAAAGGTGTGGTGAGGGAAGATTTCTACTCAGGTCCCCTCATTCGGGGATTTGATCTTAGAGGAGTGAGGAGATGACCTGTATTTGGTTTTTATCTACTTTACATTATCTTGGTTTATTTGCTTTCCTTTTGTTCACTATTGGTGAGCAAGTACATATTATCAGTTTATCACCCTTGATGATTAATGTTGCAGAGAAAGGGTTTTGCATTCTCTACCCTGAAATGCATCAGATGGGGATTATATGATTCAAATGTGAAGGACTTGAGACCGCTAAGCGATATGGCATATCTCATCTCAAGGTAAGAATACGTAGGCATAGGAGAAAAAGTTTGGGGTTGGGAAAGGGCATGTAGAGTGAGAAAGATTTCCAGAAGCACCAATAGAGCTTCCTTTGAAGCCAAGGGAACAATTTATAGAAGATTTCCAAACGATGAAAAAATGTTTTTGATTCTGTTTCCTTGTACTGCTCTATACCTGGACCAGAATCTCTGGAAAGCTCTAATTTTGATTGGATTAGTTTATATGGAGAGAGAGAGAGAGAGAGAGAGAGAGAGAGAGAGAGAGAGAGAGAGAGAGAGATATTCTTTGAAGATATATTAAGCAAAGCCTTACATTTAGGGTCCCAAGTCCCCCAACCATTCCTCTCAACTACTCTCTTACTCTTAAAAATACAAATACCCAACGCATACACAGAAAGATAAAACGAGCACCAAGCCACCAACTCCATTTCATCAACTCCATTTTGACTCACCGAACCTGAATTCTTCATTTCACTATATATATACACACAAATGGACTCCATTACATAATCACAACACCAAAGAAAACCTTCTAAAATCATCACCACAAAATTTTTACATCTTACTCCCGTTTTTCAAACTAATCCTATGGAAACCCGTTTCTCTCTTTCCATCAACCGCAGAGCTATTGCCTGCTTACTGCTCCTAGTCCTCACCATCACATG
Organism: Pachysandra terminalis; assembly: GCA_031762675.1. Taxonomy (NCBI): domain Eukaryota; kingdom Viridiplantae; phylum Streptophyta; class Magnoliopsida; order Buxales; family Buxaceae; genus Pachysandra; species Pachysandra terminalis. The sequence goes on along the minus strand of JAUPMG010000013.1, from coordinate 12,253,726 downwards.
TGCCACCTCGGCTCGAATCCTCAATGAGGATGCCCCACCTGTACCTGCCGTTGCACCCAAGGCACTGAGTCCTGCCGAAGGATCTCTTCCTGATGAAAAGGTACCACTCGGGCCGGCTGCCACTGCACTGGAGGTATCCAATCCAGTCGAAACACCTATAGTTGCACCTGAGGCTTCCGATCCTGATGAATCACCTGAGGCAGCCGATTCAGTTGAAAAGCGCGTGGCCGCACCAGAGGCGACGCAACCAAGTGCTGGTACTGGTGCAACTATAAGTCCCCAGTTGGCCAAACCGGATCCCCACCACCCATTGTCCTTTTTAATGCATGATATACTTGGAGGATCGAATCCCTCGGCTCGAGCCGTGACCGGAATTGTGACCAATCCGGCAGTCAATGGTCAAGTCCCATTTGCCAGACCAAACGGTGCAGTCCTCCCATTCAACAGTGGGGTTCCCATCAACAACAACAACAATGGAATCATCAACAACAACAACATTCCTTTCCTTACTGGCCTTGGTGGTAGCACATCTACTGTAATGCAGAACAATGGCAACAACAACAACTTGATCAACAGCGGCGGGGTTCCGCTCGTCAATGGGGGCCAGCTCCCTGCGGGGACTACCCTTCAAAAGCTTATGTTTGGCACGATGACAGTGATCGACGATGAGCTGACCGAAGGACATGAGCTTGGGTCTGGTTTGATCGGAAAGGCACAAGGATTTTATGTGGCGAGCTCGGAGGATGGTAGCAGCAAAACCATGGCTTTCACAGCCATGTTTGAGAGCGATAATTACGCCCACACTATAAGCTTCTTTGGGGTTCATCGGATGGCAGTCTCGGAGTCTCAATTGGCCATCATGGGTGGCACCGGGAAGTACGTAAACGCCAAGGGATATGCCACGGTTAAGACTATTCCGTCAGGTGGCCATACAACCGATGGTGTTGAGACACTTCTGCAGGTTACTGTCTATTATAGTTATTAATGTGTTTTTAAGATGCATCATGAGGGCTCTTCTGATGTACTACTACTCCATCTCTATCTATAAATAAAAGAAAGAGAGATGAAGCAGTAGGAAGAAACTAGAGGTTTGTCCAAATGATTTTAAGCCTGTAATTTCATAACTTGTCATTTACTCAAAAATGTTTGTAATGTTGTTTTGCTATCTTGTATTGAAGGAGTTGGTGAATTCTACTCATTAGTATTTTGAATTTTAAGAATTCAATGCTCTTGGAAGTACGAAAATAAGATCCAAGTGATTTGAATCCACTTAATTTACCTTTGAGAAAGGCTTATTTTTGGATAACACGACTAGAAAAAAGTGAAACACTATTTGCAATAAGCCCAAGTAATCCGATTGGGCTGGATCTAGACTTCACTTATCTTGCTCAAGCATGACCTGCAATTTGATTGGGTCAGGCCAGGTTGACTGGTGTAAGTCTTTCGGCCACAGTATCTTATTCAAGCCCGTCAAGTATCGGGTCGGACTGCTTATTCCCTATAGATTGGCAAGACATTTTCAATTTATAAACATTGGTCAGGTTGATGAGATTCTTGGTAGATTTGGAATATCAATTTGATCTTGAAATAATTTTCAGCAGTATTTCCTACAACAAAATCTGTGATTGGTCTATATTAACATATTGAGGTGATGTGGCAAATCCAAAGCTACTTCATTACCTATTGGACTGTCAAGTTGGCATAAAACTGGGATTTGAGACATTGACCACTTTTGTTAATTTGGCCAAACCGGGTTTGGTGAACATCCCCGACAAACTAACTGATACTTTGACAAGTCCATTTGATGTGCCGAACTTGTCGACAAAAGCTATGAGAAGAACCATTGACACTTTGCCCAAAATTGTTAAAATAAGAGAAAGAGAAAATTTGGGAAAATGCTCCATCGGGTTGAGACCGGACTCGGCAAACACCCCAACAAATGCTAAGGTTTCAGCCCGATAGATGACAGGGTCTCGACCACCCTTGCCAACCCCGGCAAGGGTGGGCTCCCAGACCAAATGGCCTAGGCGCCCAGCCATGTCAGGGGTCCAAGCTAATCCCTGCAAGGGTAGGCGCTTAGGCCAGTCGGGGTCCTGATATTTATGGTGTTGTCCTTGCAACCCTTGTCCACGGGGCCCATTTTTAACTTCTCGTGTTCTCCTGGAGATCCTAAAATGCCCAAACGTTGCATGTATGAATTTTCGGCATGTAATGAGATGATCAAACTAAAAATCGTACTCGACACGGCTGACCAATTTATGTATAACTAATTATGTAATTATCTGATTGTGTATAAGATTTGAAGGAATTCGTCGGAGAGGAGATCCCTGTCTCGGGCAAGAGCTTGTCAGGTTTTAAGGTGTTGTGGACACAGGCGCGGATATCGTTATTGGTCAAGCTGAACCTCGACAGACTGACCTATGATTTGACGACGTTGCGCGACGACGAGATGTTACCTAATGAGTTGCCATTAATGAGAGATGCATTAAATTGATTGTTACAATAGACATTAATTTGACTGTTGTGTATTAATGTGATTGGTATCATGTTAATAGAAGATAGTTAATACATTAAGAAGGATGATGACACTTGTCACCATCTTATATATCCTCCTTGACCTTTATAAATTAGGACAAAGGAAAGGACAAGTGTTTGCATAAGAAGACTATAGTCATTTCTCATTATACTCCATCATAATTGAGAGAGAGAGAGAGAGAGAGAGAGAGAGAGAGAGAGAGATTGGGAAGACTTATAAGGCAACTCTTGAGATGATATCGGTCAAGACTTGAGCATCTCTTTTCTTTGAATCATAGGCATAACTTACCTTCCACACCTTTTTGACCTGCTTTTCCATTCTCGATTTAAGCAAATGTCTTGAAAACAGTCGTATTATATCAATTTAGGACCAAAACGGATCTCATGATTACCCCGACCCTGAAACATGTGGAAGAACATGCAAGCATCTTTGATCTACGTGAATAGTTTTAACCAAATCTCACCTTTAGTCATTTTGTTGCATAAAAAGTTATGAATATGTGTGTTTTTTTTAAGAAAAAAAATTAATCACAAGTTTTCTATAGAAAATGTTTAATTATAATAAAATTTGAATCGTCAGTGAGTCGGGCTATGTAATTCGGATCCGAATACCTCTCAGTCAGCCTTTTGGAACAAAAAAAAACGAAGAGGAACAAAGCTAATACAAGAGTTCTCAAATTCATCACAGAAACTTCAACAACACCAAAGTAAACAATAAACTCCATTGAAACACACCATGAACTAGGTGGTGGTGGTGAAAGGAGTCCAAACAAGAACCCAAAGCAACAACGACGAGAAATTAATTAAGAAAGACACTAGTGAGTTAGGTAGACATTGAACTGAAGTTGAGTCTCCACGCCATCGGTGGTATGTTGATCGGCCGGCTTAGTCGTCTGAATCGAAGCATACCCTTTTGCGTTCTCGTACTTCCCAGTCCCTCCCACAATAGCTATCGGAGATTCCGTTGCTACCGTCCGATGAACCCCAAAGAAACTGATCGTATCCTCCTCCTCCTCACCATGATCCCCACCATGCAACAATACCGTCAACGCCATCGTCTGACTACTCCCGTCCAACGAACTCGCCAAGTAAAACCCTTGTGCTCTTCCAACGACGGAGGATCCCAGCTCGTGTCCTTCCGTTATCTCGTCGTCGATCACGGTGATCGAACCGAACATAAGCTTCTGAAGGGTGGCTCCGGTAGGGAGCTGGCCTGCAGTGACGAACGGAAGCGTGTTTGTGTTTCCGCCGTTGACGACGTTGTTGTTACCGGTGTTCTGAATGACGGTGCCGGTGGCTCCACTTCCACCGCCGAGTCCGGTGAGGAATGGAGCGGCGTTGTTGTTGTTGACGGTGGGACCGGTATTACCGTTGACGATGGGAACTCCACCGTTGATTGGGAAGACATTGCTATTGGGTTTAGAGAAAGGGAGGCCGTTGACCTGGGAGTTGGCTACGAGCCCAGTGACCACCCTAGCCGAAGGGCTCGATCCTCCTAGTATGTCATGCATGAAGAAGGACAATGGAGGGTTATGAATTGCCACAGTGGCACCACCAGTAGGACCCGCGACGGGTGCTAGGTGGGCGACGGGTGCCTTCACCGGTGCATCGGCTGGGACTGGTGGTGTTGCATCCTGGTCCTCATCAAGGATCTTAGCTGAGGTGGCAAAGGTGATGAGGGAGATGGCTAGCAACAGTAGATGGATTGTGGCTTTGAAGGTTGTGGAGGTGGAGAGAGTTTTAGCCATTTGGGGTTGTAGCTTAGGATGCAGCAATGGAGTTGTTTTTGTTGGTGTGTGGCGAAGAAGAGGATGTGGGTGTAGATATATAGCTTGAGAGTATTTGAGATGGGTGGAGCTGATGAGATGGAGTTGTTGTTGTATATATTTCTTTTCCTTTTTGGCATGTGTATGTATCGGTTGAAGAAATATACCTAAGCCATCGTGAATGTAATATAGAGATGGAGCGGTTGCTGTTGGTTGTATAACCTATCTGGGACATAATGTTTTTTTAATTCTTGCTCTTTTAACTTAACAGCAATTTTTTTTTTCTCTTAGATGCTGCAAGCTACAAGCTACAAGTTTGTGGCCAAAAGGTGTTCGAACTGATGACCGTAAGGCCAAGATCACCCCATGACTATATCAGGTATTCATTTTATTGCTGAACCATTTGATATACATTATATTAAACACCAGTTACTCTAAAAGCTTAATCTGTTAGAGAATGGCACAACAATGTAAATCAAATGGTTTTCACCCCCGCACATGCGGGCTTCACACTGGAACAACACATCCGTGGGATAACACAAGACATCGAGGCAAACATACACGTATAAGAATTGCACATCCGTAAGAGAATAAACACACAAATATAGGCCTCCGAGATTTGATTATTTGACCTCCCGCTCTGATACCATGTTAAGCCCCATTTACTCTAAAAGCTCAAATTGTTATAGAATGACACAACAATGTATATCAAATGGTTCAACACATACGTATATATGATCACATATATGACCATGCAAATAATGGACTTTCACTCTGTTAGCCAATGACTAATGGACTTCCACTTTGTTAGCCAATGACTGATTTAAGCACACAATTTGTGACAATTAGTCCTTATCACTTGCTTGATCAAGAATTATCAAATGGATCAACAATATGCATGGGCGGAGCTACATACGGTTGAGAGGGTAACTTCCCCTTCTCTCTCTCTCCCCCTTTCCCTCCTAATTTTAAAGTTAGCATTGCTTTTGTAACATGTTATAAAATGTTCATTGTCAAATTTTATTTTTGCCTCTCTAGAGTTTTTTGTTATCACGTTCAATAAATATATATATATATATATTTCTTTTCACTTTTGTATCCTCACCTATGGATGTCAATTGGTTCAGTTTAAACTAAAACCAGACAAACCAAATAAAAAAAAAGTCAATTTTTATTTTTAATTTTTAATTTTTAATTTTGGTTTGATTATGATTTAGAAAACAAAAAACCGAATTAATTTGGTTCATTTTATGATTAAGGCTTCGACTAAACTGAACCGAACTGAAAAAAAAATAGATTCTATATATTATTTATACATATGTGGTACGTATAATATAGAAACTAGCATTACTTTTGTCAAAAATAGTATTAATCCCTTTTTAATTTTTTCCCTTCACTTTTCAAATTGTAACATCTTTTAAAGATAATGAAAAACATCAGCAATTCAGTTTAGTGAATGATTTAGTTAGAAAAGTTTGATTATTATTTGTTTTTCTAATTAAAAGATATATACTATTATTATGTGCAATTTAAGTTGGTTAATTTAATTAGCCTCAAGCCCTCAACCCAAGGAACCAATAGAGTTATTAAGTCTTGTACGTAAAAGTGCGGTCTCTGGCCTAAGGCTATGTTTGGCCCAGCTTGTGCTTATGGATCAACACTCATTGGATAAGTTGCTCAATGGGAGCAGTTATTCATAACAACAATAAATTGCTTATTTGAAGAAAATAGCGTTTGATAAATATATTTATTTAAGTGCTTATAAAAGTTTAGGGGTAAAATAAGTACTATAAAAATATTATTAAAGGTTAGAAATAACATTTATTTGAGTGCTTATGAAAGTTTATGATTAAAATAGGTATTTTAAAAATATTACTAAAGTTGTGAAATAGCTTAACGCATAAGAGCTTGGGAGAAGCTGCTCTCA
>JAUPMG010000013.1:12229352-12247398 GCA_031762675.1 Pachysandra terminalis | reverse complement strand
GGGAGTATTGAAGATTAGTTTTCTTGTAACGATTTATTCCCTTAACCGATTGTATAGGATCTGTTTGATTAGTTCCCTTAACTGATTGTACAACTGTAGGATCTTTTCTGGAATGTTTCCAGATTGCATAATCTCTTTCCTCATTCATAGCTAGGTTGGATTCTATAAATTGTAATGTACTGTTGTTATTCAAAATATGAAAATACAATGGAAGAAAGAATCGTCCGAGAATTATTCCAAATCTTAGAATCGTTTCAACTGATAAGAACATCAACCAATTAAAACACCTAAACTCCATTGAAACACACCATGAACGCATGAACTAGGTGGTGGTGAAAGAAGTACTCCAAACAAGCAACCAAAGCACAACGACGAGCTAGAAATTAATTCAGAAAGACACTAGTGGGTTAGGTAGACATTGAACTGAAGCAAAGTCTCCACACCATCGGTCGTGTGTTGATCTGCCGGCTTAGTCGTCTGAATAGAAGCATACCCTTTTGCGTTCTCGTACTTCCCAGTCCCTCCCACAATGGCTATCGGAGATTCCATTGCTACCGTCCGATGAACCCCAAAGAAACTGATCGTGTCCTCCTCCTCCTCACCATGATCCCCACCATGCAACAACACCGTCAACGCCATCGTCTGACTACTCCCGTCCAACGAACTCGCCAAGTAAAATCCTTGTGCTCTTCCAACTACGGAGGATCCAAGCTCGTGCCCTTCCGTTATCTCATCGTCGATCACGGTGACCGATCCGAACATAAGCTTCTGAAGGGTTACTCCGGTAGGGAGCTGGCCTTCAGTAACGAACGGAAGCGTGTTTGTATTTCCGCCGTTGACGACGTTATTGTTACCGGTGTTCTGAATGACAGTGCTGGTGGTTCCACTTCCACCGCCGAGTCCGGTGAGGAATGGAGCGGCGTTGTTGTTGGTGGTGGGACCGGTATTACCGTTGACGATGGGAACTCCACCGTTGATTGGGAAGACATTGCTATTGGGTTTGGAGAAGGGGAGACCGTTGACCTGGGAGTTGGCTACGAGCCCAGTGACCACCCTAGCCGAAGGGCTCGACCCTCCTACTATGTCATGCATGAAGAAGGACAATGGAGGGTGATGGGGTAGTGGGTCATGAACTGCCACCGTGGCACCACCAGTAGGACCCGCCATGGGTGCGAGGTCGGCAACGGGTGCCTTCACCGGTGCATTGGCTGGGACTGGTGGTGCTGCATCCTGATCCTCATCGAGGGTCCTAGCTGAGGTGACCAAGGTGATCATAGAGATGGCTAGCAACAGTAGATGGATTGTGGCTTTGGAGGTTGTGGAGGTGAAGGAGAGAGTTTTAGCCATTTTGGGTTGTAGCTTAGGATGCAGCAATGGAGTTTTTTTGTTGCTGTGTGGTGAGGAAGAGGATGTGGGTGATATATAGCTTGAGAGTACTTGAGATGGATGGAGCTGATGAGATGGAATCATGTAGTTGTTGTATACATTTCTTTCCCTTTTTGACATGTGTATGTATTGGTTGAAGAAATATACCTAAGCCATCGTGAATATGATATAGAGATGAAGGGGTTGTTGTTGGTTGTATAACCCATATGGGAAATAATGTTTTTTAATTCTCTCTTTTAACTTGCAACATTTGTTTTTCTTTTTTAGATGCCGCAAGCTACAGAGTTTGTGGCTAAAAGGTGTTCGACCTGATGACAATAAGGCGAAGATCACACCATGACTATATCATAGAGAAAGGCACAACAATGTATATCAAATGGTTCAACACCTGCTACACGTGCGGGCTCCGTACAGGAACAATACATCACTAGGATAACAACAAAGCACCGAGACAAACACACATATACGGGTCGGGAATAGCACATCCGTGAGAGAATAAATACACAAATATCGTCCCTCCGGATTTGATCACTTGACCTCCCACTCTAATACCATGTTAAACACCAATTACTCTAAAAGCTCAAGCTGTTAAAGAACAACACCACAATGTATATCAAATGGTTCAACACCCCTGCACGTACGGACCGCACGGGAACAAAACATCTGTGGGATAATACAGGCCACCGAGGCAAACACACCAGCATGGGAACAGCACATCTATGAGAAAATAAACGCACAAATATATATATACTACCTAGATTCGAACGCTCGACCTCTCGCTCTGATACCATGCTAAACACCAATTACTCTAAAAGCTCAAGTTGTTAGAGGGCGGTACAACAATGTATGTCAAATGGTTCAACACATGTATATATGATCACATATATGACCATTCAAATGATGGATTTCACTCTGTTAGCCAATGACTGATTTAAGCACACAATTCGTGACAATTAATCCTCATCACTTGCTGATGGACTTTACTCTGTTAGCCAATGATTTATTTAAGCACACAATTCGTGTCAATTAATCCTTATCACTTGCTTGATCAAGAATTATCAAATGGTCCAAAAATATGCAGGGGCAGAGCTACATAGGGTTGAGAGGGTAACTTCCCCTTCTGTCTCTCTCCCCTCCTAATTTTAAAGCTACTACTGCTTTTGAAAAATGTTATAAATTGTTCATTCTCAAATTTTGTTTTTGCCTCTAGAGTTTTTTGTTGTCCCTCTTAGTATTTTTTTTTTTTTTTTTCCACTTTTGTATCCTCGTTCATTATGGGTGTCAATTGGTTCAGTTTAAACCAAAACCAGACAAACTAAATCGAAAATAAAAAACCGAACTAATTTGGTTCATTTTACGATTAAGGCCTCGACTAAACAAAACCAAAATGGAAAAAAAAACATATTATATATATTATTTATACATATGTATATGTATAATATAGAAACTAGCATAACTTTTGTCAAAAATAGTATTAATCCCTTTTTAATTTTTTTCCTTTCACTTTTCAGATTCTAACATCTTTTAAAGATAAAAAAAACATCAGCAATTCAGGTTAGTGAATGATTTAGTTAGAAAAGTTTGATTATTATTTTTTTTCCAATTAAAAGATATATACTATTATTATGTGCAATTTAAGTCAGTAAATTTAATTAGCCTCAAGCTCTCAACCCAAGGAACCAATAGAGTTAGCAAGTCACTCTTGTACGTACAAGTGTGGTCTCTGGCCTAATATTTGCTAAGGTATGCAGCGTCCATTCAAATTGATACCCAAAATCATCCATAAAGAAAATCCTTACGTGGCTTAAATGTAGTTCTCTATGCCACGGTCCAAGCTGAAATTATTAGAGAATTGAAGAATCTTGGTTGTGATTCCCTATTAATCAGAGGATCATCCCATAATAATCATAAATTAATTAGATTCCGATAGCTAGCCATATTTTCTGAAAATTCATAATTGAAAGTTCAATATATATATATATATATATATATATATATATATATATATATACTTTTCTTATAATTGTAATGGATACAACATAAGATCTTGATAGACGAAAGATTAAATTGTTATTTCTTCTTAAACTCTGCAATATATTTAAAAAAAAAAATGATCAAAATATTCTTATGATTGACACTTAAAACATCCTAGTAACTGAGATATATCTTGAATAAAAGCAGCTTCCTGGATCCATTGCTTCCATGGTCATCAACATTAGATCCCATGATCACGGATTCTACTGTTGCATAGCCGTTTGCATCATGATACTTTCCCGTACCTCCAATTATGGCTATAATTGACTCAGAGATGTCGGTCCGGTGGACGCCAAAGAATCTCAAGCTATCGTTAATCCGATCGCCATTACCAAACACGGCTGTCATTGCCATCATATGACTGCTTCCATCGTCAGAACTCGCGACATAGACACCATGTGCTTGTCCAACTATAGCCGATCCGTGCACCGGATTTTCTGTTGCTAAATCTTCTTCAATTGTAGTCACCATCCCAAACTCTAATTCCTGGAGAGTAGCTACAGCTGGGAATGATAGATCCCCATGAGATGTGTCAAGTACTGTTTGAGGGGAAAGGCCTTCAGGTAAGGGGATCCCTCCATTGGGAGGGAAAAGGCCTAAAGGCTTTTGGAAGGGGAACTGACCATTAACTTTTGTGGTTGCCGGAGTCGGCGAAGAGCCGGCGCCACCGTCGAGCACATCTTGCATGAAGATGGTGATTGAGTGATGGGTACCATGCCTATGTGGGGATTGATTGCCAAGGATTCTAGCTGAGGTTAATTGGTTGACAATGGCCATGAGCAAGAAGAGGAACTGGGAAAGATTGAGCATGGTTGGGGGATGTAATCTTTTCAAAGATGAGAGAGATGGTGCATGAATGGGACTGAATCTATCTATATCTCTCACTTGTTCATGTTTATAAATTAATGGAGTTGGAGTGGGAGGGATTGGGATAAAAGTACTTTTTTTAGGTTTTGTTTAGTCAAGTTAATTATGTTGGAGTTGTTAGTCCTGAATGTAAAAGGGCAGTATTGGTATATTGAATGTTAAGTACTTGGATAAAATCTCACTTGTGTTTTCTTTGGCTTTTTCAACTCACTAATTTTCAATTCCAACCTTCTACAACCACTAGGCCTTAATTCTCCCAACTGTTGTTATTGGGTACTGGTCTTATGCAACAATGGTAGGCTACGTGGGTAGGGCTTAGCTCGGCCCAACCATTTTTAATGGGCTCAAGCCTAACCAAGGTTAGCCCATCAGATGTGAAACATATAACATGGAGCGACCCGCTCGACCCGATTAGTCCGGCTCTATGTTTAGGTGGGTTTAGGCAATAATTAATAACCCATAGAATTGAGTCGGACCGGGCTGGAATTTAAGGCCTGTTCAATTTTTCCGACAGGCTCAGGTTTATACTAAATTAGCTCAGTCTGGTCCGGCCGAGATTATTGAGTAATATATAACTTTTACTTAAACTTATCAGCTTCTTGTGGTTGTAGTTTAGTGGGAGTGGGGTGCAGTTCATATTCGCCTCATGGAGGCTTAAGTTCAAATCTTAACAACAACAAAATAGTAATATTTTTATGTCCTATTTAAACAAACATGGACGAACTCATGAGGCTTAACAAATAGATATCATGGGCGGGCTTGGTCAAACATTGTTAAATCCGAAGATCTGGCAGGGGGCTCTGTTGCCACCAAGGTTTTAAAGACTGGAACCGATCGCCGGACCAATCCTGTCCGGTTCTGGTTCACACCGCCGGTCCATCTACTTCACTACCCGTTCAAAATAATTTAAAATAAAAAGTTAAAAACACATAGAAATATCCAATCCTTCTTTAGTGCACCGTCCCAAAATATCAAATTGCTCTCACATACTTAGGGCTGTCTCGGCTTGTTTGAGCCAAGCTTGAGCTCTAAAATTAGGCTCGCGAGCCGAGCTTGAGCTCGAAAAAAAGGTTATTATTTTAACAAGCTTGAGCCGAGCTAAGATAGGCTTGGCTCGGTTAAAGCTCAGCTCGGTTTGTATATGTGATTATACGTTCATATTCTTATATCTTATATTATGTATTAATATTAAACACATGTTAACATATTATATTACATATAATAACAGTTATCAACTATAATATTAATACATTTGTATTAATCTAAGCTCTTTTACGACGTCGACTTTTTATAAGCCGAATTTTTTACGAGCCGAGCTAGGAAAAACTCGGCTCGGCTCAGAGCCTAAAAACTTTTAACGAGCCTGAGCCAAGCCTGAGCTTTGCTAGAGATTTACGAGCGAGTTGGACAAAGCTCGGCTCGGCTCGGCTCACTTACAGCCCTACACATACCAACCTAGCCGCTTGGTGATGACGCCGTTTTCCTTCTTATTTGACCTTTTTTCTCTCTATTTGGCCGTCCAAGAGTCAAAGAGACAACCTACGAGTAGTGAGATTGGAACTCTATTGGCTTCATTTAGATTTACAAATCTTTGTTCATCATATATAACATGCTAATGACATGTCCTGATTTAAATGATGTCGAGGTACATAACAAATATTTTGTTTGAAAATAAACTTTTTTCCATCTTCTTATTGACAATAGCTTCCAAAATGTGAATAAAAAGAAAAGGGAACAAGAAGTCCGCAAATAGCCTTCACCATTAGAAGTAGAAATGGTATTTTGTTAAACACAATGCAACTTTTTTTGTGTCATCAATTTGAATGTGAGGATGGCATTTTATACTAAAGAAAATCGCCTGTGATATCCTGCTGCATTTTTTTTTTTTTTTTTGTGATGCCACATAGACATTGGTGAAATCGATACTCGGTAACTCCATATGGAAGCTGGTTTAGAGGGTTTTGTAACGTTTGGAGCAAGATGTTGCACCGCGCATCCAAGCTCTGGTGTACATTCTATAGCTTAATTGATGCATTAGTGCCCATCCACGCATGCTAGTGGATGCTTGCTACAACATCTATTGCAACCGCCCACGCTCCAGACAAAGTCACCTCAATTTAGAGATGATTTGTGTCAGTGTGATATAATCTGGAACAAGACAACTGCAATCCGCGCACATCATGTATCCACAAGCGTGCATAGATGCACACCACCAATCCAGTCTTAAATAGACTTTTTAAAAGTTTGGACGAATAACTTGCATGGTATACACTAGTGAACACATAACATATATGGATGCACGTTGTAGCATTAGTTGTAACCATTTCGCTCCAAACCATATGAGACCATTTGTGTCTTAAGATTTTAGATTGATCGGTTACGAAGGTGTAGACTGGAGGGCGTTGGCAGCAAAACCATGGGGAGTTGCATAGAATGGGCCAACATAGACATCATTCCCTTGTATAAAAACCCTCAAAAGACAACATTATTTGTTCCAAGAAATGAAGAGAACAGAGAAAGAAAAGGAAAGAATAACAAGAAAACCAAAAACAACTTTCTTTTACTTAATTTACTTTCTTTCAAACAACAAAGATTCGATTCCAGACACCCATATCATCATAAGATTACATTCCAATTAGCATAGATCAGAATTAGATTAAGCAATAATAATATTTCCTCATCACATTCACCCACAGGTCCCTACTGGAACAGTAATGGACTTGTCTTTTTATTTACTTTTTTCTTTCTGTCTTCTTTTGTCAGCAAGTCAAGGCCACAGGCAAGGGTGATGGTGATGATGATGACGACGACGATGTCGGAGACTCCCAGAATTGTGCCTTCTTCACTCTAGACACGCTTGTGAGCACGCCTAGTCGTGTCACGTTTCCGACCACCGTCACCTTTTTCGCTGCAAAGTCTATACTGAACGATGTCACCCCTGCTCAAATTACCAAATTCGTAGATAAAGTAACCAAATAATAATAATCCAGAGACATTACAAATTTTATACTAATATATATATATATATATATATAAGGGTTTTGAGTCTGAAGGCATCTACTTAAGCTATAACTACTAAATTGGCACATCCATGTAGTTTATGTTGATTGGATCAAGCAATAATAATAAATTCAGTAAAAATGAAGATCAAACAATGCACACAGCTATACATAGTTCGACAAAACCTACGTCTATGGAAGATAAGAAGTTTTCACTGTGTCAAAAACGAATTAGGGTACTTAATAACTTATACTCCTATCGGATAGATAGTAAATCTTCAATATATCATTCTTGTACTGCAGGCGGCTCTGTCCTCTACACCCCGTAACCCTAGGGTACTGACCCGCCCAACGAATTATCTACTTCGGTCACTTTGCCCTGTAGGTCCCCTCCCCCTTGGATCTAGAGACATGAGCCAACCAGTATCTCTTAACAGTCTATATATTAACTGCTAAAATTTACCTTCCATTCTAGAGATACGTCTCCTAACTTTTCCTTCACACCCCTTGCAGTGTAGGGATACCCTCAAAACCACAACCTGCAAAATACAAAGTCTAAAGTCACACAATAGTTAAATATCAATGATAATGAGAGAGAAAGGGATGGAGATAGGAGGTCTAATTACAAACCTGATCATGAGACTGAGATGAAGAAGGTTTCAAAGAAGGAGACTGATCACCAGACTTTACAGATTGATGAGGTCTGGTGGGTTCGAATGGAACCAATGCTGAACCGGGGTCGAAATCTGATAACACGTCGAAGAAGGTGATTTCGTGGTCCAAGAGATATCTAGAAGAACCAGGAGGACTGGTTAGATCAGTAGGAGGCTTAGCAGAGCTTTTTCTAATGGCGTCAGTACTGGGTTTCGCTGAGCTCTTCCTCCCACTGGTCGTATCAGTTGGCTTATTAGCTGAGTTCTTCTTCCTACTCTTTTGATTGTAAGGTTTAGGTAATATGGGTGGTGGTTGAGATGAACATGGTGGGAGAGCTTTGCTTCTTCTTCCATCTCTAATGAGAGGGTTGTGCCGATCGATAGCTCGGCCGCTTTGGCGAACCATGGATCGTTGGTCCAAGCTCACACATATGGCTGTTGAAGCTGGAGATGCACAGAAGATATCGATTCCTTTCATCTCTGCAAAGTTAAGTGAATCTGCATTCGCTGGAGAGAGAGAGAGAGAGAGAGAGAGAGAGGAAACCTTCCAAGTGAAGTCCCCTGATCTCCTTTTAAACTTGGAGAGAGAAGAGAGAGAAAAGAAGAGAAGATAGAGGAGAGAGAGGAGAGAGGAGAGAGGAGATAGAGAGAATTAAAATTATAATACAAGATGAAAAGATAAATGATGAATCTCGACCCTCAATGTTGTGTTCATCTTTATGTGATATTGCTATTATTACTACGACTTAGGCTTTTTACATCTACTAATCTTTAATTACCACATTATCATAAAATCATTAGTGTATGTGCGTGTATATAATTATATTTGCGAGTCTCTTAGTCCGAAACTTAAGAATCCAAACAAAAGAAAAGTGGGTCCCTTTGGAATAACATCTAACGATGGACTTGAACTATCTGATTTGCATACTATTAAATTTAATTTTTATTATAATAGTTTCGAAGCATCCAAAATAATATAGGGAAATCAAGTGGCTAAAATCATTTCATCAATTTGATAATTAGCTTATCTGATCTGTGACCCCAAGTTCCAAACCTTATATTTTTTGCCTTTATTTTATACATGGAGAGAGGGAGAGAAAGAGATAAGAGTCACATTCATCATTACAATCACTTCTTGGGGGCATTTTGGAACCAAATATGCTTATATTTTTTGCCTTTATTTTATACATGGAGAGAGGGAGAGAAAGAGATAAAAGAGTGACATTCATCATTACAATCACTTCTGGGGGGCATTTTGGAACCAAATATGAAGTTAATGGTGGTCTAATTCAATATTTAATTTATCAGTTGATGTATTTTTTTAGGGTTCAACCTCATCTGAAGTGAGATTGTCGCAATAGATGCTTTAAAAGATCTGACGTTGTTGAGACATGTGGTATGCATTGGCACACGTCAATGAATATGTGGTGTGCACAAATATACTCTGCAACATCTAGTTCATTGTGTGTGTGGACAAACGTTACAGTATTTCTTTCAACCATCTCGCTCCAGATAATATGAGGCCGTTTTCTACTCAACTTACTACTTGAGAGGCATTTGTGTCATTAAATTCCAAGTTCTAATGGAGTAAAAGATGGTCTCATATAGTTTGAAGCATGGAAGTTGTAGCATTAAATGCAACACACATCCACGCACGCGACACTTCTAAAACAGAATAATTTTTTTTTAAAACACTTGAAGAAACAGTTATAATGCTCCCCATCTTTCAATGCTCCATAATTTGTAAATAATCTTTAACAAAAGATCACACGTACACACATACAATGGAAAAAAGTTAGTGGAAAGGGGGGCAAGAAAACGGCTGCACTACCCGTAACGGCTTTCGCGCAGTGCGCTTATCCGTTGCTTGTCGGGAGTCAAATCAATGTTTTGCTTAGAGACACTAGGCGCAGTGAGGGATCAGATTGTACATCGAGGTTTACCGCCACAAGGGATAAAAACCTCGTCTTATTAATCATTTCCTTCACTTCACCAAATGCTAAGTGCTAGATTCCAACTTCGTTGGTCACTTTTGTTTGGTGCACATTTTGGAAGAAATTGGAGACTGATCTATGTTACAGCAGTGCATACCATCCACGAACCGACGGACAAACGGAAGTCGTAAATAGGAGTTTGGGTAATATACTTCGCAGGCTAGTTGGAGAGAAGCCCAAGCAATGGGATTTTATCCTTCCACATGCAGAATTTGCGTATAACAGGAGCAAGAGTCGCACAACACAGATGAGTCCATTTGAAACCATTGCGCGTTAGCGCATCCGTTTTCTTGCTGCCCTTACTAGTCAAGGACTTTTCTTCGCTGGGGTGCGCGCGTTAGCCCCTTACTAGTCAAGAGTGTGATTCGCTTGATCGGAATCGATTCTATGATTGAATAGCTACAGTGCTACTTAGTAATAGAAACTCGGAGAGAAACACAGAGGAAGCCACCAGTACAATCCTTTCTTTTAGTGAGTTGCACCCACGGTGGAAGTACACCCTTAACCACAATGTCCCACCTTGCTACGATCATTACCCAATCACAATCACATTCACAATTAAGAAGTCATAATAAATATGCATCACAATTAATTCAAACACAGGTATGATGCAAACATGGAGTGAAATGAGATGCAATGCAATGCAAGGTATCACCAGGCCTAGCCTAGTCACATGCTCATTCCAACTCACGACCATACGACCCATCCTTTTAGGAACTTGCACCAACGGTAGAAACATTATTCCTATTCCTTAAGAGACTTTCACTCACGGTGGAATACATCAGTAACACAACATACTTTTAGGGACTTTCACCCACAAAGGAAGTCACTTGTCCATTCCTTTAGGGACTTGCAACTACGGAGGAAACACATATGTATCAGTAACCCTTTCTTTTAGGGACTTGCACCCATGGAGGAAAGCCATCATTATTATTCCTTAAGAGACTTGCACTCATAATGGAATACACCAGTATACTCGCATTCCGTTTAAGGACTTGCACCCACGGTGGAAGCTCACCCATAACCAGACCTTCTTTTAGGGACTCTCACCTACGGTGGAATAACACTCATACCAAACCTTTCCTTTAGGGACTTTCACCCACGGTAGAATACACCCATACCATGCCTTACCTTTAGGGACTTTCACCCATGGTGGAAGCTCACCCATCCATATCATAAATTTAAGTCATTCAGACACAAACACAATCACAATCATGGATACTCATAATACCCTTATCAAACATACAAGTCAATCATCAAGATCAACACAAGTCATACAGAGTCAAACCAAGTCAAACCTAAGTCCATATTGGATGCTATTAGCACCATTCAACCAAACCGATCCTATACGACTATTCCTAATCATACTAATCTTATCTTGAGGTTTTGTGAACATATCCAACACCTATGAGTCAATATCACATCATATTCCATTTGAACCAGTCTAAGAATCCTGAATTATTGACCTTCGCCTATACTTTTCTTGATTCGACCAATTCTAGACTTTTTGCACACAAACTATCCATACAGGCATTTGCACAACTCAATGGAGATCCTCCCCATAAAATTTGAAGCTCATTGGGCCTCGGTAGTTGTCGAGATTGCTACCGAATGGCAAATTTAGCCATTTTTCTAGGTTTTCACCTAGGACTTCGTGCTTATATTCAAACCTAATGTTTTCTAAGGTTTTAATAATCATAAATAAGTCTTTAAAACATACTCATATGATCCAACCAACAAACACATAAAACTTAGTTATTTCTATAGATCTAAACAAGCAATAACAGATAATCAATCATAAATCTTAGAACATGAATATAATTCATAAAAACACATAATAACATAGTAAACACAACAACATAATTGGATCAAGTGAATCAAACAATCATAGCATTATTCTTACTATTTTCTCTAAATTTTAAATCTAATCATGCTTAACATACTAGATCATGCATTCCCTATTTATTTATAGCATTGAGATCATCTATAAAATTAGTTACCGTAGAAACGCAAGAATCCCACCCTTGTTTTCCGGTTCTCTAAACCTCTCGGCTTTTTTATCTCGTTTCTTCCTACAGTACGCTTTCTTCTTCTTTTTTCTACCGTGAACCCCTTTAGCTTCAAACGTCTAACACAAATCTTAGTTTCTATAAGGTTTTAAAATAATTCAAATTACCTCATAGTTTCTAATATTACACAATAAATTTTATAATTAATTATAATTACAAATTTTACTTATTTTAATTATTTAAATACTCCATTTTATATAATCTTTTATAAAAATTTATTAATAATAATAATTAAATTATATTAATTATAATGGAGAATAATTGAAGAATAGTAATAGGAATCTTAGGGAACAATAGACTACTTGAGTACTAGTGAGTATTTTTTTTTCACCCTTTTTCTATTCCTTTTTTCTAGTTTATTCTAGTGGATGAATGAGACACAAAGCCACTTTCCTTCTCCCATTGCCTTAACTTCTCGTCCACAGACTTCTGGAATACGATCCCTTCTTGCTCCTGACACCATGTCCTAAACACAGAGGATTCCTCATCTTCTTCTTCTATTGACTAACTACTCTCTCTGTCATGTATCTTTATGCTCTCCTTTTAATTTGTTTGGTTGGTCAATATGCTTTCTATCCTTTCAAGCTCTCTCCCTATATTAATTTTCATCATCTTACTTTCAAATGTTTTGTGGGTCTTATTTAAATTATTTGTTTTATAATCACGCGTTTAAAGATGTGGGGCTTTTGTTATCAAGAGGATTACGGGTCCCCTTAAAGTTGTTTTAAATTATATATATGTTAATGATGTTCTCTTTTTTCCTTCTTATTCTTCCCCTCTTCTTTCTCCTTAATTTATTTCTTCTTTTTTTAACTGTGTCCACTGGTTCATGGATATCCCTTTTTTTTTTCTTCATCTTCTTTCTGCCTCAATGATGTACTTATCTTTCAAGTTGCACCACTAATTGAGATTATATTCCACTTAAAACTCATTTTCTTCTCTCTCATGTCTTAATGACTTTGAACATGAAAGGGTATGTTGGTTATCTTCACCAAGGTTTTAAGGATAGGTTTGGTCCGGTCTGAACCGGTCAGTCCTTACAAAATTGATCTGGTCCGATCCGTACAGGATCGGATCTCAACAGTCCGATCCCAAGATAATTGTATCGTGAGGTTTGTTGGGTATTGTGAAGACTGTCCGGTTGATCGGACAAGTTGGCCGGTCGACGGGGACACGACAAGGCGACAGCAATTGATGACCGACCGCTGGTCGACTGGGCAAGCTAGCCGGTCAATCGAGTGACACAAAGGAAAATCTCCCGGGTCAACCGACCATCAAGGGGCATCGTGGGTTTAAGTCTCCTGAGTCTTTTATTTTTCAATCAAGAGAGTACTTTCCCTTTGACAGTTAGGGCAAGCGAGAGAGAGAAAAAAACAGAGAGTTTCACAAGAGAGTTTTAGGGCTTTGAGAAAGTCCCTTTCTCAGATTGTAAAACTTCATCAAAGAGATAGTAGATTATTGGTGTACTCCGTGGACGTAGGCAAGATCGCCGAACCACCTAAATCTGCTTTCTTCTCTTTATTTTTTGTCTTCTATATTTATTTGCTTTGCTTGTTCTCTTGATTTATCGATTCTCAAGATCTGGGAACTCTTGCGAGAGTTGATTAGATTGATCTATGAGCGTTGGATTGCTCTAAATCCCAACAAGGTTGTGGACTGGACTGGTACAACTGCTATCAGTTGGACCGACTGCTACAAATGGTTCGGTGATCGGTACAACCGGTCTGGAGTTGTTTTGTTTTTTCTTTTCTTTTTTTTCTAATTTGTGAATTGGACGGTCCAAATCGATATCAATCTGGACCGGTTCGATACCATCGATTCAACGATCGATCCTATAGGTCCAAATTTTTTTAATCTAAAATTTTAATAGCCGGTCCATTTTTTGTACTAGCTCCGAACCGAACAATATTGCTAGTTCGGACCGGGGCCAATCGGGACCGGTCTGGTCCCAGTCCCTAGCCTTTAAACCTTGATCTTCATTGATACTTTTGTTAAGAGAGTTCACGTATAGATTTCAAAAATGA
Organism: Pachysandra terminalis; assembly: GCA_031762675.1. Classification (NCBI taxonomy): domain Eukaryota; kingdom Viridiplantae; phylum Streptophyta; class Magnoliopsida; order Buxales; family Buxaceae; genus Pachysandra; species Pachysandra terminalis. The sequence continues at coordinate 12,233,372 of JAUPMG010000013.1, read as the reverse complement.
ATAAAATCAAATACCCATTTTTCATTTTCAAATGTTTTCAGTGACTATAGATAATTATCAATAGTAATAATGTGAAGCTTTGAGATCTACTAGTTTTACCAGTTAAACATCAATATATATCAAGACCGAAAAAAACTAAAAACATGTAAACGTGGCACGTGATAAATGGGAATGGATATTGAGGGGTTGTTTGGCGGTGGATCGTTTATGCTTTTTGACAAAAAGAAATCACAATTATGGATTAATTACTTGATAGAGAGATAGATGCATGGTTGTCATGAAGGAAAAGATCAATGTTATATATGCCAGATGGGCTTGAGCCTTTTTTCGCTTTCAATGTAGCCGTGGCTCGTAATCCGTATCCCAGACTGTGTCCACTGGTTTGATTCTTGACATATAGTCAAGTTCACGAGGGAGACTTTATTGTCTTCTCGGAGGATGTATAATTAAGTTCCAGGATGTGCTAGTATGTCCTCTCACCAATCAAGAGGGGATATGTTGATATGTGAAATGAGAGTGACAAGGCCCCAAGACTGCAAATAGGCTGTTTTGAACAAGGTTTAAAGGATCGGTCCGGTCTAGTCCGGTCCATGTCAGCTGGTTTGTAGCGGGACTGGCCAGGATTGGTCTGATCCCAAGCCAATACGACATTTGTATCGTGAGGTTCAGGATAGGAGTGGTACAACTGGTACCAATCTAGACCGACTAATAACTGGTACAATCAATTTGGTGTTCTTTTTTTCTTTTTCTTTTTTTTTTTTTAATTTATATATTGGATGGTTCAGACTGGTATTAATTTGGACCTATCCGATACTAATCGGTCCTGACTGATACCGTCGGTTTGGTGACCGGTCTGACTGATCCATTTTTTTATTTTTTTAATTTTTTTAATTTTTTTTAAATTTAAACAAGCGGTCTACTTTTTATAGCAAATCCAGACCGGACAGTTCCAACCAGGACCAATCCAATCCCAGATCTCGAGACTTCAAACCTTGGTTTTGAACAAAGCTATGCTATCCCGATTTAGATATGCAAATGGAAAAATATTGCAACTAGACTCTAGTGTAGGTATGTACAACGTATTGTGCCTGGTCGGCATGCAGCATGAAAAATATCGTGTTGTCACAATACGTCACGGTTAGCTATCGTGTCTTGTTGTGTTGTGCCTAAATTTAGAGACCTTTATACCTGATATAATGTGCTGCTATAGCATAAATTAACCATGTCGTACCCATACTTGAGCTTATCCATACCTATGAACTACGCCTTGTGTCGGCCCAGCCCAAGCTGTACTGCCTCAGCCCATGTGCACCCCCAGAAGTATAGTTTCGCAGCTTGATGGAGCGAGGAGCTAGTGCCTCACAATGTGCCTAAGACTCGTCAACATTTCCAATTTGTTCCAGCCTAAAAGAGCTTCGGCCCAGCCTTGTTAGTTAATTATCTAAAGATTGGCTTAAGGCTAAACTTTTGGGTTCTTCAAGACCATATTTGGAGGAAAACCCAAACCCAAGCCCATTTTAAATAGTGGGGATGTGATCACGTGAGTAGCATGGTTTCAAGGATCGGCCGGTCTATACCTAGATTGGCCAGGACTGATCCGATCCCAAGCCACGATACAACTATTGTATTAAGTGGCTTTGGATCTGACTGGTCTAACCGATACAGATTTGGATCAGTCCAGTGACTAGATTAGATCGGTCCTAAGTTTTTTTTTTTTATTTATAAAACGAATGATCCAATAGGTATTGACCTGAACCGGTGATATCGACCGGTACAGCCAGTCCAACGACCCGATATCGCCGTTTTGGTGATTGGTTTGATCGATCAATTTTTTTTTTTAAAGGACGATCCAAATTTTGGATCGGATCTCGGTATCGTCGATTCGAATTGGGACCGGAAGGATCCAAGATCTCGAGGCTTAAAATCCTGGTGAGTAGGGATGTCAATGGGGCGAGTTCGGTACAGGTTTGACAAAACCTAACCCACCCCTAAAATAATCTCCCTAGTACCAAATCTGCTCCTAATCCTATCAGGGCAGTGGTGGACCATGACGAATTTGACTTGATTATAAGGTTTTTTAAAATTAAATATTTTTTAAAATTAAATCTTTAATATTTTAAATATATTTATTTATAAAATATATTTTTAAAACATAAATAAATGGTAATGGTGCGGATTAGGGGAGTTGAGACAAACTCTAACCTGACCCTATTTTGACTCACGGGTGACAAAACCCTAACCATTAGGAGCAAGGCGAGACGGATTACCCGTTTAATCAACCTCCTTATTACTCTTAGATGTGGTAATTGGGCGGGTTTGGGTTGGATATTAACGACTTCACTCAAATCTAAATCTGTTTGTTTGATAAACGGGTTGAACAATCAAACCCGCACCTAACCCTGAATCCTTGACCGTGGCCCGTGAGTGACTAACCAAAAGCTGTGACATATAGAAGTAGGGTTTATATCTTCATTACACGTACACAAGAACCTTTCCTTCCTTCTTCTTCTTCTCTTTCGTCTTTTCTCCTTTCATCTCGGTGAACAAATGCGAAGCGAAAATTTCCAGGTCAGTTCAAATTGAAACCCTAAGTTATCGTTTTCGTTTCAAAGCATCGAAGCTGAATTTTTTAACTTCTATGTGCGTTTATACTTTACTCAGCAACTTCACATTCATGTATTACCTTAAACCCTAGCTCGATCCCGAAAAGCTAGGGTTTTGTTGCTTCCATTGTTCTTCTGAATAATATTTAGGGTTTTTCTTAGACGATTTAGACATGTATCTCTACAATCTAACCCTGCAAAAAGCCACTGGTATCGTATGCGCGACGAATGGGAACTTCATTGGTGCGAAATCTCAAGAGATTGTGGTGGCGAGAGGTAAAGTTCTTGAACTATTGCGACCGGACGAGAATGGTAAGATTCAAACCATTCTCTCCGTTGAGGTGTTTGGGGCTATTCGATCTTTAGCTCAATTTAGGTTAACTGGTGCTCAGAAAGATTATATTGTTGTGGGTTCCGATTCGGGTCGAATCGTGATTCTCGAATACAACAAAGAGAAGAATGTTTTCGATAAAATTCACCAAGAAACGTTCGGTAAATCCGGTTGTCGTCGGATCGTTCCGGGTCAGTATCTGGCTGTTGATCCTAAGGGTCGTGCCGTGATGATTGGTGCTTGTGAGAAACAAAAGCTTGTTTATGTGTTGAACCGAGATACTTCCGCGAGGCTGACGATCTCATCGCCGTTGGAAGCTCACAAGTCCCACACCATTGTGTATTCAATTACTGGGGTTGACTGTGGTTTCGATAATCCGATGTTTGCGGCAATTGAGCTTGATTACTCGGAAGCCGATATGGATTCAACTGGGCAGGCTGCAAATGATGCCCAGAAGCACCTTACGTTTTATGAGCTTGATCTAGGGCTTAACCATGTATCCAGGAAATGGTCAGACCAGGTGGACAATGGTGCTAATATGCTAGTCACGGTTCCCGGAGGTGGGGACGGTCCCAGTGGTGTTCTTGTTTGTGCAGAGAATTTTGTCATTTATAAGAACCAGGGCCATCCTGATTTACGAGCCGTCATTCCTAGGCGAGCGGATTTGCCTGCAGAGCGTGGGGTGCTTATAGTATCTGCTGCGACGCATAGGCAGAAGTCCATGTTCTTCTTCTTGTTGCAGACAGAATATGGGGATATCTTTAAGGTTACCTTGGAACATGAGGGTGACCGTGTTGCGGAGTTGAAGATTAAATATTTTGATTCAATACCTGTAACGGCCTCGATGTGTGTTCTGAAAACAGGGTTTTTGTTTGCTGCATCAGAATTTGGGAATCATGGATTGTATCAATTCAAGGCAATAGGAGATGATGCTGATGTGGAATCGTCGTCGGCTACTTTGATGGAAACAGATGAAGGTTTCCAGCCTGTGTTTTTCCAGCCTAGGGGACTTAAGAACCTTGTTAGGATTGATCAAGTTGAGAGCTTGATGCCAATCATGGACATGAGAGTTACAAATCTGTTTGA
>JAUPMG010000013.1:12214799-12229252 GCA_031762675.1 Pachysandra terminalis | reverse complement strand
AGGAGTAGTACCAGGATGGGTTACCCCCTGGGAAGTCTGATTCGGGTGAGCCAAAAGCGGACAATATTGTGTCGGGTGGGGTGGGGTGGGGTGGGGTGGGTCGTTACACTATATCTCGGATTTGGGGCATGACACATACTATCTTTGGACTATGGATGCTGAATAACCTGCGCCAACATTAACTCACTCTAGTTGAGCACAAATCTGACGAGAGTGATATTCCTCTCCTACGATTCTTACTACCATTCGTACAACCAAAGGGACGCGAGGATATACACATCAACTCTTGATTATGATGTATATAACTCTCATCCCCTTGGTTGTAGGGATGGTAGTAGGGATAGCAGTAGAGGATTTACATTCATCTGACAAACTATTTGTGGAAGTAATGTGCTTCCGTAGATCTAACGATTTGAAGGTTTCTCTTTCTTAGTCTGTTTATTTTGAATCCTAAACTTCAAATTGGTTTTGTTTAATTAGTTTTCTGAACCGATATTGATGACCCCTGATTTTTAAGCGTACACGTGGCACTCGCCATTGGTGACGTACACGTGGCACCCCTTTATGGGTAGCACATTATCACATGTGTAGGTCCCACGTTTGACACTTTATTGACTCATACATACATGAGAGGACAAAATGTTGATGTGACAAGACAGGGGTGTTCTTCAAGCAAGAAAGGACAAGAGAAGGAACGGATGAATAGGGATGGGAGGAGAAAGAAAAGAGGGAGACACAAGGGGAGGAGGAGACTTCTCTTCTCCATTTTGGAAGACACATAAAGCTATTTTGGGGACTCTTTTATTTTCTCATTTTCTTCTTCCATCCTCATCTTGTATTGTTTATTATGTAAACCATTGTAATTTTTACATTTGAATGAGAAAGGTGAACGCCCAAAGGGCAGTCATTGGATGTAGGCACCTTTGTCATACCACGTAAATCATGTGTATTTTCTTTTTTATGTTTGCTTCATGTTCGTTGGATTGAACATAGCGCCGCCCATACGACCGATTCCGGTTTAGGTGGACGGTTGGAACGCTCCCGAATTCAGAAGACCTTATCCACATCAGAATAAACCAAATCAAGCGATTAGCGGCTCAATCGGACTAATCATACTTAAATGGTGATTATTTGTATTTTACCGATCAACAGTATTGTTGTTGTTGATGGGGCCATTATTATTGTTAACGAGGGGAACTCTGTCGTTGATTGGGAAGACGTGGTTGTTGGGTTTGGAGAAGAGGAGGATTCGAAATCTTCTGTTGCATAATCCCTTTTGCGCAACTCTATTGCAAAAGCGGGACCCACAAGGATACATGTGATTAGCACGTGATGATTGTACAAATGTGAACCCCACTTTTTCATAGACGCGCCAGAGTTGCGCAACACAGGTTGCACAATAGACGATTTCTACCCGACGGGGAGACCATTGAGTTAGGAGTTGGCTACAATCCCAATCACAACCCACCAGAAGGGCTTGATCCACCTACTATATCATGCATGAAGGACATTAATGGAGGGTCGTGATATGCCACCATAGTGATAGTACTAATGATGAGTCAATTTGAAAATTGATTTGATCCAATAATATTGTGTCATCTAGCAGTGGCAATTATGGAATTATGTATTTAATCATTCGAAGGATTTATAAATAAAGACCATACCTTTGAAAATTCAAGTATTTCTTCAAAAGCCCACTTTTGTTGGGAGAATACCTTTGGAGTAACATATTTTGAAAGCCCATTTAATTTAGGAGAATTATTTCGAAACCAACATATATTCCAAGGCTTTGCATGAGATGGAGCTCAAACCAAGTATTTTGAGGCTCTACTTGAGATGGACCTCAAACCAAGCATTCTGAAGCTCTACTTGAGATGGATTTCAGATCATTATTCTTTCAAAGATTTATTTACCTTTGAAATATTCAACAAAATATCCTGAAACTCTACTTGAGATGGACTTCAGACTAGCATTCCTTTGAAGGTATACCTTCGAGGTGTTCTTATAACTTGAGACCTAGATAAGATAGGACCTCAAATAAGTATTTCTTCAAAAGCTCGCTTTCAAAGTATTGAAAATTTGTAAATTGAGAATTCTTTCAGAATCATTTTTTAAAGATTAGAATTATCCTTTAAACTCATGTATATGAGACATTAATTACTTCATACGAAGTAACTCGGGGTTAGCCACCACGAGAGGACCAATTCGCCATCATAAGTATTATAATATCTCATATAATGAGATATTCAACATGTTGTTTTGAAGTTGTCTTTTGAGATAACTATTTTAGGCATTTCGAGATTGTCTCTCGAAATGACCATTTTATCTTGAAATCACTTCATGAAATAATATTCTGAAACATCTTCCGAGATAATCATAGTGATAACTCAAAAGCATGTTTTGTGATCATAGTCATTTGAAATGAACATTTTATTGTCTCGAGTTCAATTCATAAGATAATTAGTATTTTGAATTATCTTTCAAAATAATCGTATTGACCATCTCGAAGCCACCTTTCGAAATAGTCACTTGAAATGACCATTATGATACCTCGAAAATCACATTGCTATGAATTGTATTCGTTTAAAGGAATATTCCCTAATATGCAATCGTTCCTTGAATTTCCTAAATTCAAGGTCATTGACTTAAAATATAGGAGGAAATAAATATAGACTTCTCAGGAATGGAAGACTAGAGAGATAAATCCCATCAAGATTCTCAAAGATCTTATAGCATATAAAGGACTTAATCATCACAGAAAGTATAACGTATCATGAACTGTATAACTTCATATTCATTATTGATCTAACGTTTTCGAATGCATTTATTGAACATTTTTTGATTAGGCGTTTTGAATATTCAAGTCTAAACGCCTGTATACATCAATGAGGCATTTTAAATGTATTGATGAGACGTTGTAAACGGTCAAATAATGGGTCTAAGGCTATAAAAGATCAATGATATACCTGAAAGAAGCATTGGATTCCTGGACATTTGACATTCTTTGAGAATTTAGAGTATTCAAGTTTTGTCTAAGAAAGCCTCTTTCTAGAATCTGTGGTGGTCTTTCTGAGCATTTATGACTGATCTTTGTTTCTTCTCTCTTTGTTTTCATCATTCTCAAAATGAAACCTTGCATTGGAACGGTCAATTGTTTATGTAGGCTACTGCAAGTCAAGTATTCAAACCACTTGTTGTTCAAACCTTTCTGGTTGATTAACACTTGATTGTCAAATCAATCATTTACTGATTTGTGCTCACCAATACTAGTTGCAAGAGTTGGGATATTATCACTTGGTTTTGTAGCTTTAAGATCCACTAAAGGTGGCTCATGAGCAGCAACAGTTAGTTTGTCACGGCCTTGGGTGTATTAGACACATAATGTTATATTGGATGCAAGTCTGGCTTGAACCCGTCCAAGCCCGGCCCTTTGCCACTCCTAGAGCAAACCCTCTCGGATGGTATTGAACTAATGATTCATCCAAACCCATCTAGTGAAAGGCCTGGCTAAGGCATTATTGGGCTATTTATACCAGCCCATCAGGATTCATGAAAACCCAAACAACATTCTATCAACCCATATTCAAATAATTATTTATGCCAACCAGGCTCGAAATAAGAAAATAATTTTATATCTATACAGAATATTTGTTATGTACCCGGACATCATTCATTACAGTAATAACATGATTAGTGATCATATCCATACCGAATGAATCACAAAGGTTGTAAAATCCGGTTTAGATGTTGGTTCAATCTGGATTTTGCAACATAATATGGTAACCCATACTAATTATGCTCATAGTTAAGACCGAACAATCAAGTAATCATCGAGACCTGAAAAGCAAAGTTCTCTTTTCGATTATCTCGTCTCCTCTCAATTTGCAAGAGCATCCTTCCAGACTTTCTCTGAAAACCAAAAAGTTAGAGAAGAAACAAATTAAGGACCACAACAAGTAGGCTCCACCCGCAAATTAAAAGCATGGCCTGCTGTCATCATATTTAGTTGAATGTAGTACAGAAAAAGGTTTCCATCATTTAGACTCCAAATTCGAAACCAAGGGGCCACTCTTCTTTTAATACTAAGGATCGTACTATCATTATGTTTTAGTAGTCGACGTCTGCGACAGTTCACTTTATCGATATTGGTCGGATGGACCCTTTTTTTCTTTCATTTAAAAACGTGTCACAACTTATAAAAATTTATTTAGTTAATGCCTTTTAACACTTAGAATCGTAACATTATCATGCTTTCATAGGTGACGTTTACGACGACTCACTTTATCGATATTGACCCCGATAGTAATCCTTTTTTTATTTGGTAGTTCTTAATTATCAATATTCAATGATATAACACTATGTCCATATATAATATCGAAACATTTTAATCTAGACTTTATATCACCTCTTTCGTGATTCAAATTCATAACGTGGTGCCTACTTTAATACCAATTATTATGGACTTAACCGTTAGTTAATATCTTAACATTTAATTCGTAGTCCGTATTAAGATTGGTATCCTTGTTAAGATTGGTATGCCTAATCATATTTTTGTCAAAAATCACATACACTGAAAGATTTGACTTGATCATGGCACACTCCCTTGAGTCACTATTTTCCAGTTATTCTCTTTATACGGCAAAAATTTGTCTGAGTCTTGAATTTTGATGTATTTGAACCAAAAAAAAAAATAGAGAAAAAAAAGAAAAAAAACTAAAATGAATTTGGGCAAAAATTAGAACATCCGATATGTGGACACTGATGTTACTGAGACATTCAGGAATTACTGATGATCGAGCAGCGTGCCTCTACTCAGGGGTTCAAATGCAAAGTCTCCGTTCAGAAAAAATCAAGGGTAAAATAGTAACCTTATATGGTTATTTATGAGAGCATTTGGCTTGATCCTAAAATGGTGGAAGATCAATTGGAGCGTGCGTATATGCACGCCACGCATCTAGATGGTTTTGTTTTTTAGTGATGAGGTGGGAACCATCTGGATGTGTGATATGCATTCACGCACGCTCCAGTTGATCTTCTACCATTTTGAGACCAAACAAAACACTCTCGTTACTTATCGAGAATATTTCGTTTCAAGCAAAATTGAAAGAACATTAGTTAGAACGTTCGCATTACACACACCACGCATCGAACTGTTCCTCAAATCATCAAGACCATGAGAAATTGTATGGAATGAGCCAACATATCCATGCTTAAAAATATTTAAGATAAAAAAAAAAAAAACCACCCAAAAGACATTTGAGTTTTTCAAGACATAATGAGCAGAGACTATAACAGAACCAAAGAACCCCCCCTTTCACTTTTCCTTGCTATCTTTCAATCCACAGACATTCTGTTCCAGATAACACCCAATTTATAAGATTAACTTTTACATTGTCATTAGATTAAGCTAAGCATTTCTTCTGATTTCTCTCTCACACACATAATTCTAGGTGAAATTTATAGTTTATATCTAATTTTAATCCATTTTTCAGTAAGTCGAGACCAACGTCGGCACCGGCGAGGTCGGAGATGGCCATAACTGTGCATTCTTCACTCTGGACACACTTGCAAGCACACCTAAAGGGGTCACATCCCCAACCACGGTCACCCTCTTGGCCGCAAAGTCTATACTAAACGATGTCACCCCTGCTCACATTAGCAAATTATACATTTAAATTATTACGATAAATATAACTAAATTATAATTTCTTTCTAATTAATTAAAAGTGCCAATTAATTACCTTGCATTCTAGAGATATGCTTTCTTACTTTCCCTTCACAGCCCCTGCAATGCAACGACACCCTCAAAACAACAACCTGCAAAATGCCATTCATGTCCCAATTTTAAGGTCTATTGTGTTATCTGATTTTATCAATATTATTGCAAATTGATCAAAATTGTGAAATTGAGATTATTTAACTACTAAAGTTCAGATAAAGACTTTATTTAAAAAAATTATTAAAATCTAAAAATAAGCTAAAATTAATAAATAAAAGATCTATAAGATACCTTATCATGAGAGCGAGATGAAGAAGAAGGTTTCAAAACAGGAGATTCATCTGGGTTTGAAGAACGAGTTATCGACGGTTCCACGGGAACCTGCTGCACTGATGACGAAGAAGGATTGAAATCGGTGAAGACGTCGAAGAAGGGAGTGTCACTCGAGAGATATCTAGAGGAACCAGGAGGACTGGTTAGACGATGATGATGATGATGATCAGACGGCTTAGCAGAACTCTTCCTACTACAGTTTAGATGATGATGATGATGATCAGAAGACTTAGCAGAACTCTTCTTGCTCTTGTCAGTTACTGTTGCTGGCTTAGTAGCACTAGCTGATGATGCAGAGCTCTTTCTACCCTTATGAGGGTAAGATTTGGGTAGTTGCAGGGATGATGAGCATGGAGGAGGGGTGAGAGATCTGCTGCTCCTTCGCTCATCTCTAACATGAGGATTGTGGCAATCGATGGCCGGACTTCCTCCATTGCAAACCATGGATCGTTGATCCATGCTCACACATATGGCTGTTGAAGCTGGAGATGCACAGAAGATATCGATTCCTTTCATCTCTCTCTCTCTTAAAGAAAGCAGTAATGGTTTACCGAATCAGCATTTGCTACAGAAAGAGAAAGCGAGAAGAAAGAAAGAACTTCTAACTAAGATCCTCCAATCTCCTTTTTATGCTTGCTTGGTGGAGAGTAAGAAAACTAAAATAACAAACCAAAAATAAAAAATAAAAAAATAACAACATCAAAGGATAATGATATATCTTGGTCCTCAATGTTGTGTTTAATTACTTTGACATCCCTATAGTTTGATAAAAATACTTGGACACTCCTGAACCCTCTTCTCTTCTAAAGATGGGTGAACAATGAGATTGGGTGCATGGCATTTATAGTGGCATGGGTACTGATGGATATAAATATTATAATGAATCCATGCATGAAGTTATTATCATTACAGCAAGTAAGAAGATATATTCAAGGGGATTCATCAAACTTCAATCTGAATTTATTGATGATCCTTAAAACCAAGGTTTATAGTTTCGAGATCGGGGATCGGATTGGTCGGACCGGTCAATACTAGACCAGTTCAAATCGATACCGGTTTGGACGTTCAATTTATAATTTTTTTTTAAAAAAAAAAACATTAGATCAATTGGAACGGTCACTGGATCAGTTGTACTGGTCAATCCGTATCGATATCGATTGAACTAGTCCGATCCAAAGCATCACGATATAACTATTGTATTGTGGCTTGTGGCCCGATCGCTCTGATCCTTGAAACCTTGCTTAAAACTATATATATAATAACCTAGACTAGAAATTCAGACGTTAACAAGAAGAAAGAAAGGAAGGACCACAACCCTATATTAAATTTTCTCATTTTATGGGTAGAATGATAGTAAGTGATCTTTATGACATACAACCAAATTCACTGCTGTTTTGGTGAATGAAAATGATGTCCAACTCAGTCTTGTCATATTTTTTGTTACCATATAAAATTATCTTATTTTTCTTCAATTCCATATATACCATAAGTTCAGATAATATAAATTAACAATAGAGATACTTGTTTCTGTAGTTACAATTTTAATTTACTATTTTTTTATTGCTTTTACTGAATCCATTTATTATTATTGTTTTTGTATTGATACCTTCTCGTTTTTACTGAATCCATTTACTATTATTGTTTTTGTATTCATACCTTCTTGTAGTTGTGACTACAAATGGTATTTATTGTTTTTGCTGCTCTATCTCTACAACACATGCCTAGCACAGGCGTGTTGAGTACAGAGGATCCCGATTCATGCTAATTGAATTAAATATCCAATATATTCTTATTATGTCTCATAAAATAATACTTTTTGTTTTCTCTTTCAAAGATAAGTAGAAAAAAAAATGTTAATTTAATGAAAATGGACTAAAAATTTTACCCCACCTGAATGCTTTATGGGGTGTTCTGTCTCTACAGCACATGCTCAAGCGTGTTGAGCACAGAGGATCCCGATTCATGCTAATTGAATTAACTATCCAATATATTCTTATTATGTCTCATAAAACAATACTTTTTGTTTTCTCTTACAAAGATAAGTAGAAAAAAAATGTTAATTTATTGAAAATGGACTAAAAATTTTACCCCTGAATGCTTTATGGGGTGTTCTGTCTCTACAGCACATGCCCAGCACAGGCGTGTTGAGCACAGAGGATCCCGATTCATGCTGATTGAATTAACTATCCAATATATTCTTATTATGTCTCATAAAATAATACTTTTTGTTTTCTCTTACAAAGATAAGTAGAAAAAAAATGTTAATTTATTGAAAATGGACTAAAATTTTTAATGCTTTCTTTAATTATCCTTCAGAGAAGTATTCTGATAACTTTCAGTTTAAATAAATAAAACCCATGGTATCAGATTTGGATGAGACAAAGCAACGGTCAAGTGCTCAGCAAAGCTTTCATGTCCAATCTTTCGTACCAAATTGAAACATATCCTGGGTTTGAAAAATGATTCAGACAAACTATTTGATGGCTCTATTGAAGAGATTGAATGTTTTAATATCAATTGATTAAATGATTTTATTATATTTTAATAGTTAAAAAACTATTAATAATTTGATAAATTACATTGACACCTCCTCTAGTTCGGGTATATAGTAATTAGTATTAATGACCCCTCAATTTGAAAATTCAAATTGAGCTAATGAGACAAGGCCATCTGGCACTTTCTTTTAATATCATATTTTGTACCCATATCGCGAAGTCTCTTCAAGACATGCCTTTAGCATGATATGTCCAGACTCAAAGGGAGCATCAACCTCGAGGGTATTTCCTTCCAGGAATTGACCTCGAGGTCACACTAGTGAGTTTGGGTAAGGATATCACAATCTAATCTCAAAATTGGATAGAGACAATGTGCTCCTATTCAGAATCCGGGTAAAGACTTTATGATTTAACCTCGAGACCGGATAGAGACAATGTGATCCTATTCCGAAATAGGGTAAAGACTTTATGATCAAATCTCAAGACAGGTTTGAGACTTTATGATTCTATCTCGAGAACGGGTAAGGACTTTATGATCCAATTCCAAGACCTGATAGTGACGTTATGATCATATCCTGAGGTCACGAAGCGACTTTATAATCCCACATCAATGATCGACACTGGATGGTAACCTTATGATTCCACACAGAAGCTGTGAGTTAACCACTCTTACAAGGTGTCACAACAGCATGACCCACCTCGAGACGGGTAATTCTTCATCAGGCTGATGACCTCGACTTGACTCCAGTGTCGAGGCTCACACTATACTATTGTTACAATGGAAGCCCCCACATGCTAAAGGATTATCCAAGAAATGATAACACTATTCTAGTCAACCATCAGAATAGACTTCGTCTTATACCCCAAGTCTTGAGTAAATGGAACTGTTTTGGGGTTAATAATATTTCAAGTGTGAGATTCTCTGAGATCACGAGTAATATTGTGTCACAACATCGAGTAGTTTTTTAAATTGGTGTTATGAAGTATCATACTCGCAACCAGGTTGCAATTACTTTGCTCAAGGAGTCATCCCTTAGGGAACCTCATTCAAAGAGGACTTCCCGAGTTTCTTAAATCACTTGTATAGTAGGACAAAAGGTGGGGAGGGGATATCGAGAAACCTAAAGGAATTGTGGCCCAAAGAGAGAAGGCCCCATCAAGCCCAGGACTGTTGTTCAGACCTACATGGGCAACGTCACATCAAAGGGACTGAGCACAAGGTAGAGGTTGCATGAACACTTATATGAGTGACAAGTGACAGTCAACGTATGGGTGATGGCACGTGGAAACATCATGTCGTGTCTATCCCTTGATGATTGACACTTGTTACTCTGGCCTTCTTCAAGGGTTCTGGCTATAAAAGCCCTCACTCTCATTGAACAAAGGATGGACTTTTGAGGCATTCTAGGATTCACAGAAAACCTAGAACTTCTAACCTCAAAGCTCCCTCTTTGTGTGTGCTCTCTCTGAAGACATTCTTGGGGACCCCTTATTCCCTCACTTTTGTTCCTTGATTTGTCTTCTTGTCTATAGGAAAACCTCGTATTGGAACCACCATTACGGTTTAGGCCAGTACGAGACAAGTATCCGAACCTACTGCACCCTTATTGATTAACCATTCAAGTTTTGACACCTGTCATCTTTGATTAGCTTAATTAATCTTAGTCTTTAATCAAATTTGGGGATCAACAGTACCCCTCGTATTGGAATGGATGTTGTGAAGAAAAGGGTTTATATGGTAGAATCTAGATAAGGTTGGTTGAGTTTAATTATTTGCATTGCTTGTAGCCATGGCTCATGAGTCATGACACAAGTGACTCAACCTGGTGTTGTTAAGGTTTTGAGGAAGAATTCATTATTATCTTTTATGAGAATATTAATTAATAGAATGCATGAATAGGATTCTGGGTGTTTGTCATTTTCATGGATGCGTTTGAGTGCAAGACTCCTCAATAGAAGAGTTCTGGATAGAGAACTCCACATTGCTTTTCCAATTTCTTGCTAACTGGAACTGCCTCCTTTATTTCCTTACTTTGTGTTGGTCTCTTTTGGCTTCCAGCAAATTTGTTGCCTTTACGAGAACAAAATGACAAGTTGCAAGTGGTCCATTTTCTCATTCAACTCTGAATTGATAACCAATCTACAATAAACTTTTTCTTTACAGAAAAAGCAGCTCAATATAATGAAATTGATTTTCAGGTTTATAAGTGGAAAAGAGGTGGCAATTGGGCGGTTCGGGTCGGGTTGATAGAGGTAAGCACTCAATTTAAATCTATCGGTTTAATAAACGGATTAAAATAATCAAACCCGCATCCAACTCGCCTTAACCCGTTTGTCTCGTCTTGATTAATTTAATTTTATTAGTTTTTTTATTATTTATTTTTAAATATCCCATCTAATGTCTAGTATAATAAACCTCACTACAAGTTGCAATGATATTGTAATTTAATATTTATTTTTTTCTCTATAATCTTATTTAATCTCATGTAAACAATAATAATGCAATATAACTTACCATATTCTACTTTACTTCTATGATGTTCCAACCTCTAGCAACCCAACACTCATATGAGAGAGAGAGAGAGAGAGAGGGGGGGGGAAATGGGAAAGAAAATATCCTATCCCTTCTTTTTTGTATGTGTGAATATATATATATATATATATATATATATATATCACTAGTATATATGTTTTTTTAAGATATACTAAAATTGTAAAATGTATAGTACAATAATCGACCCGTCTATTTGCGGGTGGAAGAAATTCCACCCAAATCCGACCCACATATTGAAAACTTAAACCCAAACATGCTAAAACTCAAACGGATTTGAACAGGTTGATGGGTCGGGCGGATTGAAAACTTAAACCCAAACCTGAAATGCAGACTGGGCCTAGCCCGTTTAAATCATGGATTTATTCTTGGGCCGTATCACTTTGTAAAGCTTGGATTGTAAAACATTCGGGTCAGGCTTGGCCTGAGCATTGGTTGCATCATCATGTTCCCATTTGTAGCTTAGTTGGGCCTTATCCTTTATCCCCAATACTAGAGCTGTAAATGGGTCGGGCCTGGCTTGGTTCTTGGTTCCGGTTCATTAGAAGAATCCGACCGAACCTACTAAACAAAAAAAAACGGTGCAACTCCGCCGGTAATAGTACGAGTAGGGTTTAGTAGAACCAACACCAGCTCCGGTAGTCTTTCCGGCTTCTCACCGCCACCTCCCCTCGTCACCGGAGCAAATCCGGCGCAACGCTTACAGGTTAGTTCAAACTTAGAATTTGCAGAAAAGCATTTCTCTTTGTTTTCAGCATTTCAATTTTGCTATGCAAATTCAAGTTCATTATAGAGTTAAACCCTAGTTTTAGGGTTTTTCTTTCCCTCCCATGACTGGAAGATCACTAGGATTTCGAGCAGCAGTCGATCTTCTGAAAATATCTAGGGCTTTTTAGAGGGTTTATGTATCTATACAATTTAACCCTGCAACAAGACACCGGAATCGTATGCACCACAAATGGGAGCTTCATCGGTGGAAAATCGCAGGAGATTGTTGTGGCTAGAGGTAAAGTTCTCGATTTCTTGCGTTCCCGACGTGAATGGTAAGATCCAAACTATTTTCTCCGTCGAGATTTTGGAGCCGTTCTATCGTTAGCTCAGTTTAGGTTAACTGGTTCTCAGATTGTGTGTGCAGAGAATTTTGTTATCTATAAGAATCAGGATCACCCGGATATCCGGGCCGTGATTCCTTGACGGGCAGATTTGCCGGCAGAGCGTGGTGTGCTCATTGTGTCTGCCTCCACGCATAGGCAGAAGTCGATGTTCTTATTTTTGTTGCAGACAGAGTATGGGGATATCTTTAAAGTTACCTTGGAACATGAGGGCGACCGTGTTATAGAGTTGAAGATTAAGTATTTTGATACAATACCATTTACGGCCTCGATGTGTGTTCTGAAAGCGGGTTTTCTGTTTGCTGCATCAGAGTTTGGAAATCATGGCTTGTATCAGTTCAAGGCTATTGGAGACGATGCCGATGTGGAATCATCATCATCTACGTTGATGGAAACAGAAGAAGGTTTCCAGCCTGTGTTTTTTCAGCCTAGGGGACTTAAGAATCTTGTTAGGATTGACCAAGTTGAGAGTTTGATGCCAGTCATGGATATGAAAGTTACAAATTTGTTTGAGGAAGAAACACCCCATATATTCACGCTTTGTTGCTGGGGTCCACGTTCATCCTTACAGATACTAAGACCGGGTCTTGCCATCAGCGAAATGGCCGTATCACAGCTCCCTGGTATTCCAAGTGCAGTTTGGACTTTGGACCATGAAGAGGAATGTGCTTTATGAATTTGATGCGTACATTGTTGTGTCTTTTGCAAATGCAACTCTTGTGCTTTCGATTGGTGAGACAGTCAAAGAAGTTAGCGATAGTGGATATCTCGATACTACTCCTTCACTTGCTGTTTCTCTATTAGGGTAAGATTTGCTGATGCAGGTCCACCCAAATGGTATTAGACACAAAAGGGAAGATGGGTGTATTAATGAGTGGAAAACTCCAGGTAAGAGGATGATTGTGAAGGTTGCCTCCAATAGACTTTAAGTTGTTATTGCTCTGAGTGGAGGTGAGCTTATCTACTTCGAGTTGGATTTAACTGGTCAGTTGATGGAGGTTGAAAAGCATGAAATTCAGGTGATGTGGTTTGTTTGGACATCGCCCTAGTTCCTGAAGGAAGACAAAGGTCCCAATTTCTTGCAGTCGGATCCTACGACAACACAATTCGAATCTTATCTCTGGACCCTGACGACTATATGCAGATTTTGAGAGTACAAAGTGTGTCTTCACCTCCAGAGTCTCTTCTCTTACTCAAAGTTCAGGCATCAGTAAGTGGGGATGATGATGCTGGTCACCCCGCTAGTGTTTTTCTTAATGCTGGTTTACAGAATGGTGTTCTGTTCAGAACAGTTGTGGATATGGTGACAGGACAGCTTTCTGATACCCGTTCCCGATTCTTAGAACTGAGATCCCCAAAACTTTTCTCTTGTAGTGTTAGAGGCCAACAAACTATGCTTTGTTTGCCAAGCCAACCTTGGCTGGGTTAAATTCACCTAGCTCATTTCCTGTTAACCCCTATTTCGTATGCGACTCTTGAATATGCTGCCTCATTTTCATCTGATCAGTGTGCCTAAGGTGTCGTCGCTGCTGCCGGGGATGCATTGAGGGTTTTTATTATTTAGAGGCTGGGAGAGACATTCAACGAAACCATTATCCCATTGAGATATACACCGAGAAAGTTCGTTCTACAACCCAAGCGGAAACTATTGGTAATGATTGAGAGCGATCAGGGAACATTCACTGCAGAAGAGCGTGAAGCTGCGAGAAAAGGGTGCTTAGAGGCCGCTGGGATGTGGGAGAATGGAAATGGTAATGCGGAGCAGATGGAGAATGGGGGTGATGAGGAGGAGGATCCTCTTTCTGATGAGCAGTATGGATATCAAAAGGTGGAGTCGGACAAGTGGGTGTCTTGCATCAGAGTTCTTGACCCAAGGACAGCAAAAACAACGTGTCTGCTGGAGCTTCAAGATAACGAGGCTGCATTCAGCATATGCACTGTGAACTTCCACGATAGGGAATATGGAACTCTTTTGGCTGTTGGTACTGCAAAGTCATTACAGTTTTTGCCCAAGATAACTTTTGCAGCAGCATTTATTCATATTTATAGGTTTCTGGAGGATGGAAGATCCCTGGAACTTTTGCGCAAGACACAAGTAGAAGGCATTCCTCTTGCTTTGTGCCAGTTCCAAGGAAGATTATTTGGTGGAATAGGATCAGTCTTGCTTTGTGATACTGTCTTGCTTTCTGTTCATACACATATATGTTTGTTTGATCTAAATAAATATAATATTCACCTGTAAG
>JAUPMG010000013.1:12164969-12181808 GCA_031762675.1 Pachysandra terminalis | reverse complement strand
TCCTGAGCTTGATTTCCTTTGACCAAGATGGTCTGAACCGTCTGAACCAGACTTTGTCCCAAAAAATGTCTCTGCATAAATAATTTAGACATAATTTAGATAATTAAAATAAAATATAGAGATGAAGGAATATGGCAATTTCTAAGTAAAATTTAGAATTAAATATAAGAAAATACCAGATAAGTCATGAAATTAATGTGATAAAATGTGGTATTTTCATGACTTATCAATACACCTCATCACAACATAATAATTACAATAATGCCATTAGCTCAAAACAATTTAAGTTACACTACTATGCATCGCACAAGGACCACAAAATCATCTTAACAATCATCGCACGGTCGGATCTAATCCGATTGACGATCAATTCGGTAGATAGAGTCATATCAAGGAAATAAATAAAATTAAATACTCAAGAGGTGGTTTAGGCCGCTACGCTTACCAAGTAACACGACATGTAATTACCCTCTAGTCCCCGATAACATCTGAAACTAACATATCTCTAAAATCAACACAGCTACAGACTGAGAAAGCTGCCGATACCATATTGGAATTGATGATCGTCTGGAATAGTGCCTTTACATCCTTGAAATCCTACAGTTCCTCTCGGTTCAGAGCGACCAAAGTGTTGCAAACAAATACTGCTCTATACAATAATCTGCCTCTCTTCTCCAAAGCAGGGAATTGCCACTGTTCCATCAGGGACTAAAGGTTTGCTAACAGCACCCAAATTATCCGGAGGAACTTGAAAAAGAACTGCAACGCCTCCTTAACAAAACAACAGCAAACAAACTGGTGATCGATCGACTCCCCATCTAACAAACACATAAAGCTAATATATGGAGAAATGGAGAGAGACTTCCTTCTTCATTAAAGAATGTTGAAAGTATTAATTCTATTAAGCACCAAGGACCACAAAAAGGTTTGACCTTGTGAGGGATAACAACCTTCCAAATTTGGCAAAAGGAGGAAGGTGGGAGGGAAAGGGCCCTTTTTTGCAAATTTTCTTGAAGGACCAAGTCGAAAATTTCCCTTAGTTTCAGGGGTCCACACATGACGATTAGGTGATAAGTGGTTCATTCTATAAGAGGCAGAATGTGGCATGAACTCCACATCAACAAAATGATGGTCATGTCTAAAGGGTAAGTTCCAAATAAGACCCGAGGATGAACAGGAGATAACATTTGCCACCTAGCATAAACAATTGGGGGAAGCGAGAGGCAAAAGGAATCTCCCCACCACAGGTTAAACCAGAAACAAATACGTGAACCCAACCTGAGTTGAAACAGACCAAATGATAAAAAAGGTGCAAGGTCATAAAACGCGTTCCAGGTACAAGAGCTGCATATCCTTACTTTGGGGTTTATGTCCAACCTGTTCTCATAACGCCTATAAACACCGCGAACATGCTCCAAAGAAGGAGGAGGTATATGGCCCTTTCTCCACATATGTGCTTCTTATGCAGAGGGGGAGGAGAAGTCTGTTGATCATCTATTTGTACATTGTCATGTGGCTTCTGAGGTCTAGAGTTTCTTCGTGAGGATTATTAGGAGGTCGTGGGTGCTACCGGGTGGTATTTGCCAGATGTTGGATCAATGGAGTTTTCCAGGCCTTGCTGAGAGGGGACAGATTTTGTATAGATTGGTTTTTCAGGCTGCGCTCTGTCATATTTGGAGAGAGCGTAACCTGAGGATTTTCTAGGATACTTCATCTGCGACTTCGTGTGTGATAGAGGGAATTATGGCATCAGTGGCCTCTCCAGCTTTTGTGAGGAGCCAGTTTGATGGGTTTTCTGATGAAGATATCATAAGGGAGTGGTTCCTGATTCCGGTGAGCGGCTGCTGCACTCCCTCTATGGGCTCGGTTTGGTCTCACCCCGGTCCTGGTTGGGTTAAGCTCAACTTCTGTGGCATTTCGTTGGACCAACCGGGTCCTTTGAGTGTTGGTGGTATATTTTGTGACATCGGGGGTAGTACTGTGTTTGCTTATTTTGGTCCTGGAGGAGAGGGTGGGGTGGAGAGAGCGGGCTTGGTGGCATTAGTGACCGGTTTGAGATATGCTAGTGCTTAGGGTCACCATGATTTGATCGTGGAAGGTTCGTCGTCCTCTATTATTGCTTGGATGTTGAGGCAGGAGTTGTGTGATAGGAGATGCATCCACCTTGTTCGTCTGGCTTGGTCTCTGTGTAGGGGTTGAAATATCTCATTCCAAACCACGTCGAGAGGGGCCAATCAGCTGGTGGAGTCCTTAGCTAGGAGGGGAGAGAGAGGAGCGATATGTTTGAGGGGATTCCAGACTATTTAGACTGATTTCGTTGAGATGGAGGATGGGTGTGTATGTGGAGCATTATGTGGTTTTTGTGTATGGTTCTACTTGATGTATGTTTTACTTTGCTTGTGCTTTGCCATCGCTTAAGAGTCTCTCTTAAGCTTTGGTTTTAATCTTCCTTTTTTTCCACTTTTATAAAATTCATCAATTATCAAAAAAAAAAAAAAAAAGCCTATACTTGCTGGTAATGACTTTACACCAGAAGGTTTTCCTTCTTTCTTTTTATTTTCTGGCTTTAAAGTCATTTTCTGAGCAAAGCATGGTTTCTTGTGACTTTGCTATAATTAATTCCCTCATTCCTATTAGACTCCGCCCATTTTACTAGGTGATCCTTTTTTAGGACCGGTTCCCTCCTTAGAAAGTCTCTTTGAAATTTCTAAATGTTGTTTTCCTAGGTTTTTGAAAATGGAGAAGTACATAGATAGGTTGAACAATGATGCCTGGACTAGTGTAATCTGTCCCCTAGAGGCAAATAGTTTCTCTTCCAGTCTCCAACCATCTTTCTAGTTTCTCAATTGCTGGGTCCCAAAACTGATCAGACAGAGGGTTACTTCCAAAGGAAACCTAGATAACTAATGGCCACTCCACAGTCCTACCTCCCATTACTTGTGCAAAACTCTCTATGTGATCGTCACTTTCCTGAATCCTAAAAAATATTACTCTTTTATAGATTAATGTAAACCAGACACCATTGCAAAACACATAGGATGCACCTCATCTGAAAAACCTTCTCCAATGCATCAATAAACATCATCATATCTTCTGCAAATTAGAGATGCGACGTTGATAACTTCTCAGACTCTACTCAAAATACTCACCACGCTCGCTTTTCTTCAGTCCTAAGAAAAGTAGTAAGCACATGCTCACAAAGGTGACAGGAATGGTAATAAAGGGGTCCCTTGACATAGACCTCAAGATGATAGGAAATGCCCGTGTAGAGACTTCCATTGATAATGAAGAAGTAATCGTTCCTCACACAACCGTAATCCACCTACGCCAACTCAAGCCTTAGCCAGTCACACCTTCCATGCATCCAAACCCTGAGAGGGAACTTGGGCATTTGCCTTGTCATCATGCTGGCAGAAACCACTTCTGACTTGGCATCACACATTCTTTATTTAGTTATTTTTGTTGAGGAGACTTATATTGTCTTTTTGATCTGCTCTCCTTTTTTACTGATAGATAATACAGTGATTTATGGTTTTTTAGCTAACCTGATGGGACTGGCTGGTTGAACTGCCAACCAGCCATCTAGAGGTTTAGCTCGAACTTTGGTTAGATCTGGTTGACAAATCGGTGCAAACTGGAACAAACCAGTGTCGATCTGGTAAAAAGTAGTGTGAAACAGACTGGACCACTCAATATGGGTTTCTTCTCTTTCTTTAATTAACCCAGATTTGTAATGAACATTTTGTATACAGGTGTTGTCCAGGTACTGCTAGACCATGACCCAGGTCTAAGCAAAACACTTGGACCATCAAATGCAACTCCTCTTATGTCTGCAGCTACAAAAGGGCACACAGTGGTTGTTAATGAACTGCTATCAAAAGATTCTAGCTTGCTAGAGATTTCTAGATCGAATGGGAAAAATGCATTGCATTTAGCTGCCAGACAGGGGCATATGGACATTGTGAAAGCTTTACTTGACAAAGATCCTCAATTGGCTCGGAGAACTGATAGAAAAGGGCAGACTGCATTGCATATGTCTGTAAAAGGGGTTAGCTGTGAAATGGTGAAGTTGCTTCTTGATGTAGATGCAGCTATAATGATGCTCCCGGACAAGTTCGGTAACACAGCATTACATGTGGCTACCAGGAAAAAGCGAGCAGAGGTAATGTTTAGTGATAATACACTTGCATCTTTATGTCCACGTGTCCCATTTGAATGTCCATCTGCCAATTTTCTCTTGGTTTACTTAATTTGTGGGTGACGTTTTACCTGGTTTAGATTATTATTCAGCATCCCATTCTCCATCAAGGAACTCTTAAAGTTTTATCTCTTTCTGCAGGAATGGTTGGAGAATCTCATCTTTAGTTGCCTGAATTTCTTTTGTTAATTGTTCCTTTACATTTTTCTTTTCTTGCCCCCCTCTTGGGTGATGGGTCTATATACACTAGTAGGTAACTGATAATAATTATATTCAAGATATTATTCTCCTGTTATAGTGAATTGAGTTTGGCCCAAAAGGCAGCATGGTTTTCTAGATTTAGGCTCCTTAATCCCCCACTCTCTTGCTAGTCTTGCTACCCAGTAAGTTGTTCCTGGCCTTAGAGATGGGCATATCCTCCAATGCAGGCCATTAGTGGTCTGGTCAGCCTTTCTAATGAAGGTTCCACTCTCCTTGCCCATTCTTTGCTATATGAAGTTTATTTGTCCATACCTGCCTAAGAGCAGATCAGCCCTTTCTAGGCAGAAGATATACGAGCTCTGTGTTTCAGGACTAATAGTAGGCATCATCTCATTGTTTATACCTATAACTCTTCCGTGTCTGGCTGAAATGCAGATTCCACAGATCTTTTCTGAAATGGAGAAAATTAAGAGAAGAGATATTTGCATTATTGTTCTGCTATAACTGTTGTATTCATAAGAAATGGGATCTGCAGAAACAATACTAATAATCTTTTTCTGATTGTTGATTTACTTATGGGTAATATTACTCGTGATTTTGCTACTACTTCCTTGGAGTCAGAAACAAATTTTTGCATCTAGTATTTGTCCATTAGATCCCTTCATCGAAAATCATGCTATTTCCTCCTTCTATTTGTCTGGCATTGGATTTGAAGCATCAATTTGATATTTATGGATTTTATTCCCATGGAATATGTGTCATCTGGAGACATTTAGTTGCTAGTTTCTTTTCTTAAAAATTGTCTTTGAAATATGGTGCCAGTGGGAACCATAAATACCACTTAGTGGATTGGAAAGTAGCATGTCATTCCAATAAGGAAGGGGGTTTGGGTATTAGGTTAATTGTAAACTTTAACAAGGCTCTTTTGGAGAAGTCGCTTTGGAGATTCAGGGAGGAAAGGGGTAGATTATGGAGAGGGGTTATAGTGTGTGGTGTGGGGACAGTTCCCTTATGGAGTCTTTTCTTATTATCTATTTAATAGCAACTAACAAGGGGGTGAGAGTTAAGGAGGCTATGGTTGGAGGGGGGAGTGAGAGTTGGGAGGGTAATTGGAATATTCAGCTTAGAAGGCTGGTATTTGACTGGGAAATGAGTTCGATGGCATAACTTTTAAATAGGTTGGGGCTTTCGAAGTGGAGGGTGGGGGAGGATACTAGAAGGTGGTTATGCGATGGCCATGGCTTCTTCTCAGTTAGATCTTTTTATGCTAAATTGAATGAAGTGGGAGTGTAGTTCGAACCGGGAAAATTTATTTGGAGATCGCTCACCTCTCCCAAGGTGGCCTTCTTTATGTGGACGGCAGTGCTTGATAAGATTCTCACGATCATCTGATTAGTAGGGGCTTGTTGATCCCTAACAGGTGTATTATGTGCAGAAGCAATGAGGAAACAGTTGACCATCCGTTGCTGCATTGCCCCTTGACCAGTTCAATTTGGAGCTGGTTTTTGCAGCATTTTAGAGTGTTTTGGGTTCAGCCTAAATCCCTGTATTCTGCATGTGTGTCTTGGAGTTCTATGGGTGGTAGGAAATCAAGAAGGGGCATCCTATGGGGTTTGTGTCCATCTGTGATTATTTGGACTATTTGGAAGGAGAGGAACCGGAGAGTGTTTGAAGACTCGAAGGCTACGTATTGTCATCTAATCAGGAAAGCTAAATTCTCTCTCTTTCAGCTGGACTTCGATGGCGCCGGAGTTCCATAATATCAATCCTGAAGATTTGTGGGTGTCGTAGCGACCTTTGAGGACCAGATTATTTGTTAAAAGTTTAGGATGTTGTAATCTTGCTACCGGAGCTTTATATTGGGTATTGGGTTGTTTTTGTTCTTGATGTACACTTTTGGGGTACTGAAGGGACTCTTATAATGTTTTTCACTTCAGCAGTTTAATATGTATTTACCTTCTCTGATCAAAAAAAAAAAAAAAGATTGTCTTGTTTTTTCCTCCCGTATTCTGCAGTCTGCGAACTTGATTACCAATAATGTCATATTTAGCAGTGCATATGTAGGTGATGGTATAGATCTTACACTTTAATGTGATTTCTTCATGTTAAGTTTTCTGACCTGAGCTTTTTTGTAGGTTTCTTCCTTTTTTTTTTAAAAAAAATATTCATATGCATATATTCCTTTACGTACATATCCATCAATTACGTGAGTATTGATTACAGATTCTTTCTTGTTTCTTGTAGATAGTGAATGAATTGTTACTTCTTCCCGACACCAATGTCAATGCCTTGACGAGAGACCACAAGACAGCCCTCGACATAGCCGAAGGACTCTCTCTGTCTGAAGAAGCTTTGAATATAAAGGAGTATTTGGCTCGCCATGGTGCAATTAGGGCAAATGAACTAAACCAGCCGAGAGATGAGCTGAGGAAGACCGTGACAGAGATAAAAAAAGATGTCTCTACCCAGCTCGAACAGACAAGGAAAACGAACAAAAATGTCAATGGAATCGCCAAGGAGCTCAGGAAGCTGCACAGGGAAGGGATCAACAATGCTACTAACTCAGTAACCGTGGTGGCCGTGCTCTTTGCAACAGTGGCCTTTGCCGCTATCTTCACTGTACCTGGTGGGGATGGTGATGATGGGGTGGCAGTGGTGGTGAGCCATACATCCTTTAAGATTTTCTTCATCTTCAACGCCATTGCACTCTTCACGTCCTTGGCGGTCGTGGTGGTACAGATCACGCTGGTTAGAGGAGAGACGAGATCGGAGAAACGGGTTGTGGTGGTGATTAACAAGTTGATGTGGTTGGCATCTGCGTGCACATCGGTGGCGTTTATGGCCTCATCTTACATTGTGGTCGGCCGCCATAATCAGTGGGCTGCGATACTGGTTACAGTTATAGGAGGAGTGATAATGGTAGGAGTCCTTGGCACAATGACTTACTTTGTCGTGAAATTCCGTTCTATTAGGAAGAAGGGCAAGTCTACAAGGAGGAGTGGGTCAAGTTCGTGGCGTCACTCGGAGTTCTCGAATTCAGAAGTGAATCCAATTTATGCCCTTTAAAGCTGGGTTCAGGAATCAGATGTTTTGATTTTTTTAGGATGAAAACTTGGGTCAAATTTGGATGATGAATAAATCCTTGAAGCAGAAAATTAGAATATCATATGGGTTTAGCATGGATCAATCTGCATTCTGCGCTGCTGATGGCCAACGCCGGCTCTTGATCAAATGGTGGCAAGGGTGTTTTTCGGTGCGATACTCTCCAGATCCATCGCCATATCTCAAATTACATTTTCAATTTTCTTATCTTAAATTACACTTTCAATTTTGTTTGTCATAAACTGTAAAATCTACTTCTTCGAGTTAACATAGAAATTCAATGAAGAACCAAAGGACTGATCCTATTTCCACTCGACGAATCTGAGAGACGCTTTTGTCGTCGTTGGATGCTTGCATGTACAAAAGCATGATGCAATTAATTTCCTTCAAACAGCTTATGGCTTCAAAGGATTCCCCGGCCTTGATTGTTGCGGCATGAACATAACATGTTAGGATGATTTTAGTAAGATTTCATGCTTATACAAAAGATGTATTTCTCATCCCATTTTGATAAGTCCAAAGGCACTTTTGGTTCCCCTATTAATTTTTAGGCCATATGTATAAGGTGGGTCGAGTTGGTCGATTCGAATGAAATGATCTTCAATGTATAATTCATACTTTCTGATCTCCTTCCAATATTAATCTTTCTTACTCTCTAAGGAAATTTTTGACTCGTTTGAATCTTACAGGGTGCAAGAAGAGGAAGAGAGGAGAAAGGGTCTTCGGGTTCAAGACTTTCTGTCAACTGGATATCCAGTTGAGTTCAGTGATACATTTAGCAGAAACATGAATTCCCTTCTTGAATTTGGTCAAGTAGAGATCAAGTTATGTGATGCAATGCAAAGTTACTGGTCATTCCAGCTTGAACTTCAATATCCTCCTCCTCCTGTTATTATCTCCTTGTTTGTCTTCGTAGAATCAATCAAGGCATCCCTTAACCATTGCTGTAGTCACTGCAAATATGTCGGTAAAAGCCTTGCGCTAATCGAACCTTCAATAATTTTGTTACTTCTTTTGTTTTGTCTCTTAATTATCTGTCACAGACATAGGTATTGAAAAAATAATGGAGGATCAAAAGTATGAAGGGTTAGAACAATTTGCACCGTTGATCAGCAAGCTTCAAGACACGATCTAATCATTATCTTTTAGACAAGTTTCGCTCCCTCTGATCACTACAGATATATATATAGCTACATGTAAGAATTTTGTATGTTTATGTGTGTGTGTATATATATATATAATTTTGTAGTTTCTAGAATAAGTATTTAAGGTTTTTTTTTTAATATGATTTTCCTTGACAAAAGCAATATTTAAAATGTGATCCTTAGCCATATCATTCACATGATCAGTTGGCGAAATTATTGACTTTTTGGTATTTTGTATCTATAGATCCACCGTATGACCCTTGACTCAAGACTGGTTTGATGTGGTCAAAGAAAAGAATGGTACGTACTGAATATCCTGTTGAGGCTGGAATTTGTTTGTTTGCTCCTTTCATATGGGTTGTCTTATAGATAGAGATATCAAGCATTCCCTGAGGAGCCAAGCAGGAAGTCGTTCATTTCCATATACTATGTGTAAGCATAAATCTTGAATCCAAACGTGGTTGATTTTGCTGCTCCCTTATTTTCAAGTGCTACAGAATTGCCCTCATGATTTTGTTTTGTACATTTTTTTTTTTGACGTGAGGATAAGGTAAACCATGGCCGGATACTTCACCTCATCCCACAAGAACCGTATATCATGTAAGCTCGAAGACTTGAACCTGGGACATCCAGTTCCTAAGTTGAAGAGCGTGTGAGTTGAACTAACCCGTGTAGGTTAAGATATTTGTGTACATTACTTGAAAAGGTCCCACCAACCTCATCTATCTACCAAAGGAAAGAATGATATTTTCGCTTGTTCATGCATATAAAGAGTCAAAAACTCCAGTTGGATCATTCATGCCAAAAGTCTTCATTCAATGTAGAGTTGATGGAGTAAGTGAGAGTAGGAGAAAGATTAGAAAAGATGAGATATTATCTTTTCTTGTAGTCAATTTATCTTGTTGTAGAACTTGTAGTTTCTTTATTTTTTTTTTTGGTATTAACCACGTGGTGTCTCCACACCCACATAGGTGTGGGATTAATCCATGTTCGGGGCCGGAGCAGTAAAGGTAAACCCCTGACCATGAGTGCTTCTAGTGGGATTCGAATTCCAGACTTACCTCCGAAGACGCCCACTAGAGCCCAGCTTGCTACCAACTGAGCCACACATCAGTCTTTAGAACTTGTAGTTTCTGCTTTTCTGGCTTTTTATTTATGTATTTGTATATGAGCTTTCATTGCTCTTTTAGATTTCTTTTCCTATGACAATCTCACAAGTAATAAAATATAACCGTACTTTTGTCGTTAAATATACTTTCTAAACATCACACTCTGCTTCTATAGCTCTAATGTCAAGTTTTGTTGCATTCAAGGAGCACTATATCTTCGTAATTCTACCTCGTTTGTCAGCTCTTTAGTAAACCGTAATAATTTTTGGAAGGGTCTATGATGAGACTGAATATTTTGTTTGAACTAACCATTGTAAAAAAGTTCAAGCAAAGTTACCTTCTTCCTCTATGATAACATACCAAAGCTCTGTTTTCTTAAGGCTCCATTTTGTTAGTAGATCTTATGGAAAAAAGACTCCTGCATTATATGCTTGTTAGAATATTCGGAAAGTGTGAGTCTCACAGAAAATGTTTCAATTAAATTTATTTGACTAAAGAAAATGACTCTTTTTGTTTTCCTATAAAAAAAGGAAAGGAATTTGTGAGAAATAAAAATGAAAAGTGTGGAGAAGGGCATGTTCCCCATCCTATCATTCACCACCAAAGCTTCCTTCTTCCTGCACTTATATAACAAAGGGTAAAATTGGCAGTTGAAAAACTTTTCTCATTCATTTTTATTAACGGAACATTAAAATCAAAATTTTCTTTCATAGTCACACATATTCTTGGTACAACGAAACTATTTTTGGGAAAATTAAATTTCACTTTCTGATCTATTACTTTCTGGACTTCTCTTGGCATCTAAACGGAGGTTTAGTTAATGCAATCGTTAACGCTTAAGGTGAAAACTATGATTAATTAAAAATTATTGCCGTCACATGAAAGCTTATAATTCTATGAAAAAATAAAAATAAAAATCAGAAGAGTGATTAAAATATAATCCATTTGATATGTGATAAATCAGTTGAATTCTCTTGGGTGAACATGGGATATCTTAATAATATATATGCAACACAACGGATCCAAAACACATTATTAACTGTTAAAACAAAAATTGGATAGTGTTATCTCTCATACATCCCTGATCTCAATAAGGTAGATTGCTTAACCAATAGCATCTATTGAACTGGTCACAGCCCCATGAAACATTTCTGAACCAGGATTGGATTAGGGTTTCAATTGGTTCGATTTAAACCGAAAACCGAACAAATCAAACCGAAAAAATTGGTTTGGTTTGGTTTTTTTATTTTGGTTTGGTTATGGTATAGAAACCAAAAAACCGAATTAGTTCGATTTGGTTTTTGATTAAGGCTTCGACTAAACCGACCTGAACTGAAAAAACCGAAGTAGATTATATATAATATATAGATATATGTGTGTGTGTTTTGTATAGAAAATATTATTAATTTTGTCAAACCGAACCGAAAAACCAATTTTTTTGGTTTTTATGTCGGTTTGGTTCGGTTGTCGGTTTTATCTATTATAGTTCGGTGTGGTTTTCGGTTTTCTAATTCGGTTTGGTTCGGTTTTTAGTTTAGTCTAATTTAATTCAGTTTGTTTAGGTTCGACACTAAACCGAACCAAACCGACCGAATTACACCCCTAGATTAGACCGGATTCACAAGTTTATTGCATTATAGTGGTTTATGAACCTTGTTCTTAAAAATTGGTCGAACCAAACAACTGATGCAAGTGATCCGGTTCAAGTTACCACGTGTGAATATAAGTTTGTATTGTAATCACATACCTCCCAATCAGATTTATTATTGTCTAAAACGAAACCATTATTTGAATGCCGTAGTCGTTTTTGATTATTGTAATTGTTTCCCTAACAACTGGCTCCTTTGATTCGATGGGCTCTCGTTTGACTTCATAAACCCCAATTTATTTTTAGTCAAATGTATTAAGCCAATTGCACACCAGAGTCTATTATAGCATGATTCACGTTTATTTCATTTTTCGTCTTATCACCTCAAGAAAAAGTGTCGAAATCATTCAATTTTTTTAATAGAGTATATTACCCTTAAACCAAGTCAGATATTAACAAAAAGAGACTTTCAATACCTATTTGATAGAATTTTAATTATATTTTTATTATTTTATTAATACTATTGAGATAAATAAAAAATTCAAAAATAAAAACGATAGAAGGATAATTTTGTCTTATAAAAATTAGTTCTCTCTCATTTAAAATATAAATTTTGAGATAAATTAATATGTTCTATTGACGTCTTTCACCCGACGTCAACATAGGGTGTAAGTGGAATATCCATAGTTTCAAGGATTGGGCGATACCGGTCCGGACCGGCCGATCCGTACTAGGATCGGATCATATTGGTTCGGTTCCAACCCGAGATGCAAAGACTTGTATCGTTATGTTATGGACCGGCGGTCCGGTGATCGGTCCCGCCAGTCAGTGATCGGTTCCGACAATCCGACAAGCGGTCCCTCCGGTCTGGAGTTCGGTACAGTCGGTTCGACAATCGATACTGTCGGTCCAGTAGTCTGGTAATCGGTTCCGCCGATCCCACTGGTCCGGCGACCGGTCCTGCCGGTCTGGTGATCGGTCCTGGCCAGTCCAGCGCTGTTCTGAAATTTTAAAATTTCTTTTAATTTTTTTTTTTTTTGTTTTCTGTACCGAACGGGATCAGTCTGGCGACCGGTTCCGTCTTTAAAACCTTGGGAATATCAGAATTGTGGTTTTCAAAAAATTAACATAAAAATCACATTTCGGGTGCATCCAAAGCTTCAAAATTCCGATTATCATTTTTTGATAAATCAAAGATTGAATCATTAGTATTGAAGTAAAACCCTGTTTTGGAAATTTTGGTGGAAGAAGCACCATTATCACATCTCTAGTTATTGTATCACCACCTCTGGTGATGCACCTCTATGATGACATGACTACCATTACTACATTGCCAACGTAACCTACATTATCTCCGGCGGTGGTTACACATCAACAGCATCATTGTCCGCGTTTAGAACTTGAACCATCTATAGTGTTTGAGACGTCTGCCACCATCTCTCACGGGCGCTCGGTGATAATTGCACCACCGCCACTACCACGGCACCTCAGAGTCGCACCACTACTACTATCAACTATACTAATAACTTTTGACACTAGCATCATCACGCTTCCGGTGGAACTGATTTTACTCCGACGAACACACAATTTGCTGCCATGTAGAATATCATTGGTAGAAGATATCGATGGCTTATTTATTTGAGATATCTTGTTTACATGTCATCTTCTAATTGGTATTGTAAGAATGGTTGTAACTATCCCATTGTAGAGAATTTATATTAAAAATTATGTTAATGCTAACTAATTTAGTTTTTATTTTGTTTTATAATTAAATAAACAAAAATATAAATACAAATTTTTCTAAAAAATTAATTTTGCTGGGAAGCAAATTGTTTGCCATATTTGCTACAACGTTTTTTTGTAGTATCAATTGATCACATAAACAATGACCGACAATTTTTAAAACCTTAAGAGACATATCAACTTTAAATCGATTTTACTTTAACCGGCTTCTATCCGATTTTATTTTAATTGGCTTCTCTCTTAATCGGTAATGGCCTTGTACATGTGTCGTCGCACATACAATTAATACTGCCTGAAAAAATTGTAACAAAATATCGCAGACGATTTTAGATATTTGGTATAACATTTAAAAAATAAGAAAATTTAAGTCAACCGGTAAATGGTCCGTTTGGTTCAAGAAATGTTAGGGGCTATTTATTTCAAGAGCATTTCGTCTGATCTACGAGCCTGGACAATTTGCTACACCTCGTGTTGAAATGCTTGTACCTTATGCTGAAATGCAAGGTAGGGTATAAGCATTTCAACACGGTGCAGCAAATCTTCTAGATAAAATTTACAGAGGACATGCTCTCATCTATTTCCTAGTGAAATTGAGGCTGCAATGTTCGTTGAGGTCGTTATCTATAGTTGGGATCTCGTAATCAGTTACTAAATATTTTATTAATTTTTGTATAAAAAATAAACTTTTAATTATTCGGATCAATTGGTTGCCTGTCAATACAGGTTCTGTCCCCATGTTTGTCCAAAAGTCACAAACGGTCCACCCATGTGGACCCTAATACTTAGGCGGCTTGACCCACTTTAACCC
Organism: Pachysandra terminalis; assembly: GCA_031762675.1. NCBI lineage: Eukaryota > Viridiplantae > Streptophyta > Magnoliopsida > Buxales > Buxaceae > Pachysandra > Pachysandra terminalis. The sequence goes on along the minus strand of JAUPMG010000013.1, from coordinate 12,167,914 downwards.
AGTCAACGGCCCGTCTGTATCCTTTTCATAGATGACAATCATCAAAAGTCGAATTGAATGAATTCACTCTCTCTGCGCCTCTGAGGTCTTTCTAAATGTAAGATATTTTAATCAGGCGGTTGATAGTGTGGGGAATTGTATTTGATCAGATGGTTATGATTTTCTGATCAGTAATATCCAGTGTCGATGAGGTTGTCTGTTTTGCTACTTTTATTATTTGTTATTTAACTGTATTATTGTTAGATGAAAGAGAAACGTCGTGTTGTTGCAATAACAATCTCATCTGGGTTTGGCTTTTATCAGTTTTTTTTTTTTTTTTTTAATTATTATTTAAATTAAAGTTTTAGCTGACGTTGTCGTTATCAGCTTTACAAAAGTCTCTTCTTTATTGGGTTTCAGAGAAATCTGGGTGTATCTCAGATTTATTTGTAAGGCTATATATATAACAGTGTACAGGTGCAGATCATTCTCTGTTTTTGGTCTTCTGCTTTCTCTTCGAAATCAATGACAGAAAGAAAGCTGGATCGTTTCTTTTTTGTCTATATGGATCTGATCTCAGGTCTGTTTTGATGATTTAATGGTTTTGTGGGACTCTGTTTTGGAAATTGGTTTTGAATGAAGGAGAGAAAAGGGTAGCTCTGTTCTTCAATACCCAGGTAAATAATCATTTGATGTTCTTTACTTTTTTTTTTTTTTAATTTTTTTAATGGATTGTAATCTTATGAACAAAACCCATGTTGGTATTTTTGTTCTTGGTTTCGTGAAATAGAATTCGATATTACAAGTTGGGAACAATAGCCCTGTTTTTGATTGCTAGAATCCTTTATCCATTTTTTTTTTTTTTTTTTTTGCTTTTTAAATACCTGGTATTGATGATAATGAATATTGATCAGAGTAATGGAGTTACTGATGATGAAGGGTGGTTAAAATGATGGAAATTCAAATGGGTATTTATTTAGATTTTTTTTTTTTGTACAGATTGTTGTTGTGAACAGGACATTGATTTGGGGCAGAAGATTTCAGAACATGATATGGGAGTTAAGATTTAAACTTAGGTTCACCACCTGTTTGATTCTGGAATTTTCCAAGTTATCTGTTCTGGATTGATTTAACCAAAAAAAAAAATGATTTATTGGGGATTCCAATACTGATTGTTGATCTGGGATTTTCATGGAAGAAGATTGATCAGATTTAGCAAAAGAGATTGAATTCTGCAATTCAGTCTAATGGAGCCACCGGCGAGGCAACCAAGCTTCCGCCGGAAGAAGATGACAAAGCAACTAACTGGGAAACGTGACGACACTCCACTGCATTCGGCGGCAAGAGCGGGAAACCTAGAAGTGGTCATGGAAATCCTCTCTAGTACTACCAAAGATGAGGAATTGAAGGAATTGTTATCGAAGCAGAACCATTCCGGCGAAACAGCCCTCTACGTCGCCTCTGAATACGGTTACGTCGACGTGGTGAATGAGATGATAAAGTACTACGACATTGTTCTTGCTGGAATCAAAGCCAGGAATGGCTATGATGCATTCCACATTGCTGCCAAGCAAGGGGACTTGGGTATGCCTCCATAGAATTCCTTGATTAGTCTTGTCTTAGATTTTTTTTTTCTTTGAATCAAATATTAGCTTTGTTTCAACCAAGGCTTTAAATTTGGCCGGCATGCCGGTGAAATATCATCATTTTCTAGTCTGGTGACATGAAATATGAGGGAGATATTTTGGTGATACCCCCCAATTTGGGGATATTTGGCGAAATTTCGCCAAATCCCCTTGCGAAATCTCAGGCGAAATCAAAATTTAAAACCTCGGTTTCAACATGTTACAGAGGTATTGAAGATCCTTTTGAAGGCGCTGCCGGAGCTCTCTATGACGGTAGATCTATCGAACACCACGGCATTGCACACTGCAGCAGCACAAGGCCATAATGAGGTTGTGGATTTTTTGCTGGAGGCAGGTAGCAGCATTGCCACCATAGCTAGAAGCAATGGGAAAACTGGTTTGCATTCTGCGGCAAGAAACGGGCATGTGGAGGTTGTGAGGGCGCTCCTAAGCAAAGAACCCGGGATTGCTACACGGATTGATAAGAAGGGGCAGACGGCACTCCACATGGCGGTGAAAGGACTGAGTATTGAGGTGGTGGAGGAGCTGATGAAGTCTGATCTTTCTTTGGTAAACATGGTTGATTCTAAGGGCAACACTGCATTGCATATAGCAACCAGGAAGGGCCGATCGCAGGTGAATTAGTCTTGTCCCCGTCCTTTTAATGTATTTACAAGAAAGAATACTATCGAGCACACACACACACACTATATACCAAGGATATTGCAGAAAGGACTGCTTCAATCTCCTCATTCTATGTTGTTGTAGCAAATCTACATGTAATCCTATCACAGGTGAATTAGTCTTATCCCCATCATGTTAATATATTTACAAGAAAGAATACTATTGTGCACGCACACACACAATATACCAAGGATATTGCAGAAAGAGGGCCTGCTTCAATCTCCCCATTCTATGAGGTTGAAGTAAATCCATCTGTAATCCTATCACAGGTGAATTAGTCTTATCCCCATCCCGTTAGTATATTTACAAGAAAGAATACTATTGCGCACGCGCACACGCACACATGATTGATCCTCTTTTAAGGTCAGATCACCAAACAACTCTATTGTGTTTGAGGGAGTAGATACTTAATTCTCTTCAATCTTTTTTGATACATTCCTGAGGAGGGATTTCTTTTGCCAATGCAGTAAACCTAGAAATGTTCCAATTTCCTCAACTCTTGTTGAATATTGTCCCTAAAATTGTTTCAGAAACTGAAGAAACACTGGGTCTGTTTGTGCAGATTGTTAAGAAGCTTATTGAACATAAGGGAACCGATACAAAAGCCGTTAACAGGTCTGGGGAGACTGCCCTTGACACTGCCGAGAAAACCGGACA
>JAUPMG010000013.1:12143924-12160894 GCA_031762675.1 Pachysandra terminalis | reverse complement strand
AGAAGTTGGAGGAGGAGCCGACTTCCATGTCGATGTAGTCTTCATCTGCATGGTCACATAAAGGAAGATTTATGTCCATCTCATATGACTAAATGTACTGCTAAGGATCTCTCTCTCTCTCTCTCTCTCTCTCTCTGACTCCTAGTCTGAAGGTGCATAAGGGAAGCTGAGTTTGTGGAGGGAGAGGAAGAGCAGAGAGCATCCTTTAAAGTGGAGATGATGCCAAGTTAGAAAAATATAACTAATTTTAGGGACTGTTAGAATTTTGGAAATCTTGAATGCTTCTAAGTTACAAGATTAAGAAAATTTATGGGTGATTATTTCCAATGGGCCACCAGTCAAATCGTTTTTTCATTTTCTAAATGATTTTTTTTTTTTGTTATTTTTGGGGTTCATCAAATGCTGTTTTCTGCTTTCCATTGATTATATTGTGTGGTCCATATCTTTTCCATTTATCCTCTAATGAAAAACACACTCCTGCTATAATTGGCATTGTTTATGGGCCAGATGCTGATCCGGTGATCTTAACATCAAAGCAACGATACAATTTTGGTTATTGCATGTCCAAGAGGTAATCCAACATCTTTTAACGAGTGATTTTAGAAATCATATAGTACTATAATCTAGATTTTGATTTGTTTAAAGAGCTGGTGAAAATTTCTGATAAAACTGAAGAAGATATTTGATGTGGATGACAGTGTATCTGCATGGGATTCCTCAAAAGGATTGATCCCTCCACCTCTATCTCATATTATTCTCTTTTTTATTGAAATATATCTTAAAATAGATATATATATATATATTCCTGATATTTTCTGCAACACCCACTAATCCTCAAAACCTGGTTTTCTGCATTCTCTGCACTTATTATAATAATAATATGTATGTGTGTGTGTGCGGGGAATCTTTAACAGTAGCAAGGCTTTTCTACCCAATAACGTATGTAGTATAATAAAAGTGTAGAGGAGCTAAAGGGTTACTTTTGTTCTTTACATAGCTTTATTACTTTTTCTGGATTCCTGGCTTGAATTGGTCAACATTTGGAACTCTTTATATTCTGTTTTCCTTTGTTTTTCTTTTGTTTTAGTGAAAGGATACAAACTGGTGTTTCTTGGTCTCACTCGGAAAGAAGCCAACATAAAATCCGACATTTCCTGGTGTGGTTAGCATTGAAGTAATGAAAGGAGTGCATACGAAGCTCGAGACGCTTCTCTCTCTCTCTCTCTCTCTCTCTCTCTCTCTCTCTCTGCTTGTGTTGTGACGTAGTCATGAAAGCATATTACCACTATTTCTCTAACTCATTGCAGTGATAATTTTCTTTAACGAAGAAGAAATGTGATCATGATTACTGAAGGTTGCTATGGTTAAAGACTCTTTACAAGTCGGTTTCTTTTGATTACAAAAATCATGGCAAAATAACCTAACACACTTGGAATTGAACACATCAATTACCTAACAATTATGCTCCGTTTGGATGCCAAGAAATCTCAGAAAGTTTGTTGGAAAAGTAATACGTCAAAAAGTAAAATGTTAGAAAGTGAAATTTAATTTTTCTCGGTTGTACCAGCAAAATTTATAACTATAACAGAAAATCTTGATTTTTATGTTTGGTTAACAAGAATGAATGAAAAAAGTTCTCATGTATCCATTCTACCCTTCACTAAGGAATAAGGAAGCTTTGGTGGTGAAGGGTAGGATCAGGAATGTGCTCTTCTCCTCACTTTTTCATTATCCGTTCTCACAAATTCCTGTTCTTTTTATTGGGAAAAGAAAAAGCCGTTTTGCTACAATCGAAGGAATTTGACTGAAACACTTTTTTGGAACCCCACTTTCTAAATATCCAAACACGCATAACATGCATGCAAATCCTCTTTTCTTCATATTTCAGCTATCCAAATGGACTCTTAGTCCAAGAAATGTTTCTGGGTTATATATATGATGGCTTTGAAGTGTTGAAAGATTTATAAATCAAATTATGATAGGACTAAACCCAGAAACATTTCTTTGCTCCTGAATCACCAGATCTCAGTTCCTTTTCAACTTCATCAAACTCCCAGACAATGTGTAAAAATCCATGGCACACCATGGTCCTATGCTGGTGTCTCACCACCACAACCACCATGCACAAGCTTCATATATCCCAAAGAACGTAATTTTTCCTTCTTTTTTTTTTTCATTTTTATTCTGTAATCAACAAGAATATGACCTCTGTTCAAAAGAACCAGCGTTACATCATACAAGTTTGAAATTTTACACCTGATTAGAGAGATCTATGCTCTTTTGCTGAATTAAGTTCTAGCTAAATGCAGCTTTTTCCCGGGATTGCACTGGATTGTTATTGGTTACATATAGACTACCTACTTGGGCATACAAATACTGTTTTGGTTATCGGATTTAGATACCAAAAAGATGCTCAAACAAGTATAGCATGCCTGTCTATTTCTTTGCTCCTGAATCACCAGATCTCAGTTCCTTTTCAAGTTCATCAAACTCCCAGCCACCAATCTCCTCCTTTGAGTAGTCTCTACTAACCTTCCCGAATTCGGATTCCAACTTTGCTAGTTCTGCTTCAGAGTCCAATGCTTGCTCTGCCTTCACTGTGGGTGACTTAGGAAGCTCATCTTTCTTAGATTTCGGTGTCTCATCGGTCCGTCGGGGGGAAGCGGATGGACTTTTGGGTGGCGTCTTCTTAGGTGTCTCTGCCCTTGGCGTCCGAGTTGGAGTCTCTGCTTCCAACTTTGGTCTCTCAATGGATCCAAATTCTTTTCTTATTTTTTCAATAGCATCGAACATCTCTTTGACCCTTGGATCATCTTTCCTGTATCAAACAGGGTTGCCCATTTTAGGAAATCAGGTTTATTTAATTTACAACAATATCACATGGAAAAAGCAAAAATTTTAGAGAGGAATCCTACAGGTAAATGCATTGCATTTTCAACACAGAAAGAGAAATTTTCAAATATCAATGCATAATAATTAATATACCATATGCATTGCGTCCTAGTATCTAGGTTTTAAGAGGCAACACAGTAAGACCACCACCTGGAAATTTTTCCCTGCTGAGCGTAAAACTGCTCTTTCATGTTGTCTACTACACTGAAAGTAGTTATGATCTGAGAAGGCACGAGTAAAAAATGATCAAAGTAATTAAACAATCTTTAAGAAAACGTATGATTCGACTCTGACAAACAGATTCTTAACCAAAAACGTAGAAATATCTAAACAAACCATCACATATTGCTTTGCCTATAAGAACTAGAAGCACAGGATTTTAAGGACAATTGATTGAGAATCAAGATTTTAAATTTCGATATCACCAGATTTTTCTGGCGATATTTCGGTGATATTTCTCCAACCTGGCAGAATATTTTGCCAGGTTGGAGAAATATTGGGAAAATATTTCGCTAAATGTCGCTATATTTTACCGAAATTTCGCTATATTTCTCCGAAAATTTGACAAAATGGGGGAAAGGGAGGCCATTTTGGCGAAATTTAAAACCTTGTTGAGAATCTAGCGTACCACAAGGTTCTGTCTGAAATAGGATCTTTATAAATCTTATGGTAAAGGAGTAACATTAAAAAAGAGCTTATAGAAATAATAAAGTAAAAGCACGCATACCTTGGCTTCGGAATCCAGATATTCCTTTTCAAGAATTTTCCGTGCATTTAACATCTTTGAACTCTCATTATCCACACTAGATGTCATCTCTGATCTGGTGCATATAAAGCAAAAGATGAAATTAAAGACAAGATCCAATTGTGTGGTAAACTTTTCAATTCAAAAAAACTTACTCTTCACTTATATTCGTCAAGTTTTCCGCAAATTTCCTGATTCTGCTAATAGAAAGCCCCAACTCCTCCTATTCAAGATACAAGCTAATAAGAATAGTCAAATAAATTGCATCCGTAGCATTATATGAGTAGTGGGAAGGATAAAATTCTGTATAAAGAATCTCTAGTCCTAGCAAACAAACCAATACCTTGTAAGCAGAGAGGAGACAAGTGACCAAGTTCACAAAATAGTCTCCATATCTCTCCAATTCACCACTTAAACATGTAAAGAAGCAATTAGTAACTAGAAGAAATTCTTCATTATTTTAAGTAATAGTACAAGATTTCATTGGAAAATTCAGCATATAAATAGAACAAGGAAAAAAATAACAGGAGAGATTAATGTGCTTTCATGTCTAAGAAACATCACATCCACGCTTGCATATCTGCCAGAGGAAAGAGCATAGCAGATATACGTACTTGACATGCTTCTCCTTTTGTTCTGTGTATGATGACTGGAGAAGCCAAGTATCTTCAAGAAAATTTATCCATGTATTGACAACATCTGCTTCTTTTCTACATGAAGCAATGGATCTTGACAGTTCATCCTCCTATAAAATTAAAAGGAGTAAATTGTTTTCAGATTTTCGAATGTTTCATTTATATTTCTTGACATAACAATTCTGAACAATTTTAGTTCTTGCTATAGAAAAAGAAAGGTAAAAAGAAATATAAGACCTTTGTCTTCAAATGTGCAACTATCTGATTGCTTGCTTCATCAAATTGCTCCCTCTCTTCCCTGGTATTGTGAAGGCGTGCAAGAGAAGCAGTCAAGGACATATTCACCTGCAATAGATGCCTCAGTTATAAAACATTATCCACTCAAATGATAAGGTGAAGACCCAATTACAAGTTCTATGTACAAAAGCTAAAGGATACAAATATCTTTATCATGCAAAAGAAAGGTTTACGGGATATCCAATTGGACAAAGCTTTAGAATTAAGAACCAAGAGATCCCCAAAAGTTTATTTTATGTCACGGGGAGAATGGGTTTTGGGGAAAAGTAGATTAGATGGATTAATAGCTGCATCTTGACAGTATGCATTTCAGTTTTGTTGAATCGGACAACGGTGAGTTTTTTCAAGACTTTCAAACGACTTTGACGGGGGGATCCGTTATCCCCTTTCCTTTTCATTATGGTGGCTGAATGCTTAGGCAAAATGATAAACAGAACAGAAGAAATAGGTTTGATCCAATGATAAACAGAACAGAAGATGGAGGAGACCGTCTCACATTTGCTTCTTCATTGTGAGGTGACTAGGAAGATTTGGTGTGTTAAAGGAGAAATTCCATGGTTATTGGAGGGATGGAGTGATGTATTAAAGGACTGTGATGCGAGAAGCTTTTTCCGGAGATCGTGATCAAGGTCGAAGGACGAAGGTCCTTACGCTAAATAGAGGTGAAATGCCAAGGGAGAATTTAATTTTATTATCATTACAGTTAGGTGGAGTTACATTTCAAAACATAAATCAAGAGTATAGAACTGCCAATCTGCTTAGAAACCTCCCCCTTCCTCTAAATATCGATTTAAATTTTAGGTGTAAATACCATTATGTTTAAATTGCACATCAGTGGTTGAACTTGTCTATAGCGACTAGGTGTGATCTACGTTGTAGATATATGTTTCGTCTACCTTTATGATTTATATTGTAGATATATGTTTCAAATAATATATCCAGGGTAGAGTTACATTTCAAAACATATATTGACAGATAGAATTGTCGATCTGGTTAGATTTACCTCTATATCTAAATATAGTGTTTGGAACATAGATTTATAAATCAAACAACAAATGAACAATGCTTTTCATATAATTTGTCACATATTAAAATACACGCACACACACACACACACACACACACACACACGCACATATATATATATATATATATATAATGTACTTAATATCATGTCTTAAATTTTGTAAAGATATTAAAAACAGATTAAGTAAAGAAGTCTCACATGAATGCACGGGTGCATGATGTAGCTTAGCTGTAGAGTTAGCAATCAGGTAGCATTCAGCTTACAATAGTTCAAAAATTTCCATGGATTATTTTCACTTCCAGAGAACAGAAATTTATACCAACACTGAACTTTAAAGTTTTACCACACACTAACAGTGCCTGAATCATATTTGTAGGAGCCACACTCTCCTCAACCCAAATCCATTCCATGTATCTGTTGTGATAGTTTGCCAGTGCTTGGAAGGATTGATCAACAGCAATTTTGGGATTGAAGCACCAAGTATATCCATTTTGACAGAAAACATTAACAACAGCATATCGTAAGCATATCATCTGTTAGCTCAGGAGAGGTTTCTTGATGGGGTGTTTGTTATGTTTTCTGTAATTGTTTTTGTTTCACTTTTCTTGTATTCTTAGAGATATCAATCTAGCTGTGTCTGGATGGTCGAAGTATGTGTTGGTTGGCTTTGTTCGCCTTATCTATAATTGTCTTCTCTTCTTTCTTCTCGTGTGGGTAGTTACTTACTACGAGATTTGAGGGTTAATGAGATTATAAAAATAGAAACAGAATCTACAGAGTTTCTGGACTGCGTATAGTGTGTAAGAAAGAATAAGAAAGGGCACTTAACCGTGTCGTAGAAAAAAGTGATATATACACAAAGCTATTCTGAAGACTGAAATGTTGAGAGCTCAGCTAATAGGCACAGGTGAGTCCGGCACAACATGATTATCAACTGTGCAAACAAACAGATATATAGACACGAGTGTCACCCAAGATCTATTAGACATAAGTGTACCTCATCTTGCACTTTTGAATGGAATGAGAGAAATGGGAAATACCTTCTTCAGTTCAGCTTCAAGTTCGACTCTTTGTTTCTCAAGTACTGTAATCTCAGCGGCTAATTCCTGGAAAAGACACCATGAAAATGCCCTTTCTTAAATTTTCGTAAGGACTAAAGAATTACCAAATACACAAGCATGCTACATACTCAGAAGAAACGATGGCCACTGTAAAAGAAACAAACCATAAAGCCAAGAAAAATCATGAAGTGTATGTGTGTGTATATATAGGGACCCTTCCCTATTCACAAGTCAATATGCCAACGTGTAGCACTTATTTTGGGCCACAAAAGGAACTCCGGTAATAATTTGTATTTTGACTCTTCACAAAAAATCAACCCGATCAAATGCTTCTAGGCAACCAATTGAGGCCTCAAAAAATTCTGCCCACGTCAAAAACACTGTAGCACAGCACTGTCCCAAATGATGTTATCAGCAGATTTGAGGCTTGATCGAATGCTTGTAGCCACCGATTGGCATATAGACGTTACTACCAGAACAAGAAACAATTATTAACTAATAATTAGAACTGGAACTCAAGTTCCTACTAGTAAACTGTACTGCCGTACAGCACTATGAGACCAAATAGGAATCAAGTAGGAAACTGTAAAATCCCTACACACATTATTAAAAGCAGGTTGATATGATACAGCACTGCCGTACTTAATAGGGTAATCCTATCCAAATTAGCTGAAAATTGAGCTTAGCTCCTGTGTCAGGAAGCCATTCTGTAGTTGAGCATTCAAGATGCTCTCTGATGGAGTAGATACAAGAACATTTTAATGCTTGCAAAATTGTGCAAATCCTCTGATGGAGTAGATACCATGGTTGAGAAATCCTAACATAACAATCATCCTACAAGATTAAAATTTTGTACACTATTTAGCAAAGCTTTTGCTGAGATGCAATCAACCAAACAATCATTGTAGGGAAAAAGAAACCAAACAGAATATGAAATGTGTTTCCAAACAGAATATGAAATGTGTTTTTTCCAAACATGTATTGAATGTGATACGGTGAGCCGGTCACACAAGTCTAGTGCCACAATGATTGTTGGAATTAACAGTAAAGCCAGGATTTGTCCAAAGATAGCTCACAAACCCTAAACTTCGCATAAGAATCTATAGATATAAGAAAATGTCTTAAGATTCTAGTTTCCAATAGCTCTTTAATGGTTGTCTAACAAGAAACTTCGCTAGAAGCAGAAGCAACATACCTTCTCAGTTTCTCTAACTTCAAGGGCTTTTGCCGTGCGAAAGTTAAGTGCCTCTTCTTGTTGAAATCTGCTTATAAATGGAGACAAAGCATTAGAAACATTTCACACAAAAAATCTGTCCACATGGAATCTGATCAGCAATTTTATATTCAATAAAATCTACAAATTTCCATATTACAAGCAAATGGAAAAGCCATGCAATTTCTCCTTGACACTTCGAACTCCAATACATTAAATTATATACAGATAATATCCATCCAACAGTTCCATTCCATAATAGAAAATCAGTTAATCAAAAAGCTCCAAGAAGTAAGACAACACCTTGCATTCATGGTTTTAAATATCGATATATCTAGCGATATATCTCATTTCCCTAGCGGTGATATAAATCCAGGGTTTAATTTCTATTTTACAATTTATCGGGAGATATATCATGATATCAAGTGATCTATCGCGATATTGAGTGATATTTCCCTTTTTCTAATGTGCGTAGGTCATTACAAAACTTTTTCTAAACACTTGAAATTTGAATTTGAAATCACTTATGTAAATTTGTTAACTCTTCGATTCAACGGTTGTCTTGACATAGATTTAGTGACATTTGACATGTTCATCAAAAATTGCTAAAATCAAGTAAAGGTATGTTACAACTCTTTTTTTTTTGTGTGTGTATCTTCTTTGGTTCAATTTGCATTAAATTGTAAGGAAATGCATGCCAATTTATGTATGTGATGGATTGGCATGCCATTCATTATGAATTTGTAAATTTGAGAGATTGAAACTGGAAAAGTTTGGGAAAATTTAATTTCTTGGATTTTCACGTAATATGTAATGTTTGATCCTCTAATATTCTAATAATTATGAGCATATATTGGAAGCTTGTTATACATTAACCGAAAAATAAATTTATTTTAAAATTATATTTTAACTATTTTATAAAAATTACTTGAAAATGTATATCAATATTTTTTTTTTAAAAACAGCCTTCAATGGTTTCAAATCTTTGATATATAAAATAACAAGTTCATTAAAATATTACCAATTGGTTCAACCAATTTACCAAATAAATACTAGCAATTTATTAAAAACTTTATTTCTACTTGAAAACTGAAATTTCAAAAAAGTAGATTTGTAATGCATAACTAATTAGATAATTATTAGCTAATGGCCTATGTTAAGCTTGTTGCAAATCATGAATTTATTAGTATAAAATAGCTTCTAGAGAAAATTCTTAAGACATTTGAGCCTATAAGGAACACCATGTGGTACTGAGACACGTCTTGAATGTACATTATCGTGAATTTGGGTTGAAAACCTTCTATTGAATGTTGGATAATTGCTATTGTAATCATTTTCTGAATATAGAACTTTCTATTTATGTTTCATTGAGTATTTTAGTGATTGATTATGTAGACAGTGACTCCCTTACTTACCTATAAATGCATTACTTGGTTATGTAGACAGTGACTCCCTTAATATCTCCCCTTTTAGTGATTGATTATGTAGACAGTGACTCCCTTAATATCTCCCCTTTACCTCCAGCATTTGATATCAATTTCTGCTTCATTTTGGAGTAGCTTGGGCAATGCCAAAGACTTCTATTGAACTCTTTATGTGCAGGTCGCTTGTTCTTAGTTGATTTTTGGGAGAAAAGAATTAATTTAATTAATTATGTTTAGTGAACAGTAATTGGGTTTTATACGCATAAACTAATTAGCGTAATTACAATAATAACCCTCATTATATCTAACACTCCCCCTCAAGCTGAAGCATAGATATCGATCATGCCCAGCTTGCAAAGAGAAGATCTCAAAAGAGAAGGACCAACAAGCTTGGTAAGAACGTCTGCAATTTGCTCTGATGATGGCAAAAATTGAGGAACTATAGCACCAGACCGGACTTTCTCCCAAATGAAATGAACATCGATCTCAATGTGTTTGGTTCTCTCATGTAGAACCGAATCAGATGCAAGCAATATACTCAGCCTCTGCAGAAGACCGGGAAACCACAGACTGCTTCTTTCTTTTCCAGGAAATAAGATGGTTCCCATAAAAGGAGCAAATACCAAACGTGGATCTCCTATCGGTTTTGGACCCAGCATAGTCCGCATCAGAGAAGCATGAGACATCGCAGGAAATGGTGGAGTCATAAAAAAGTCCAAGGCCTGGACAAGACTTAAGGTACCTCAAAATATGATAATCAGCATCCATGTGAGTAGTCCATGGTACGTGAATAAACTGACTCGCCAGGCTAACAGCAAAAGCTAAATCAGGCCGAGTATTGATCCAGTAGATAAGCCTCCCAACCAATCTCTGATAGATACGCGGATCAGGCAAAAGATCACCAGACTCAGCTGAAAGCTTGATATCAACATCCATAGGAGCAGGTGTTGGTCTACATCCTGTCATCCCGGTATCACTCAAGAGATCTAAAGCATACTTCCGTTGAGAGAGGGAAATACCACGCTTAGATCTAGCAACTTCTATGCCCAGAAAATACTTCAGGTTACCCAAATCCTTAATGTCGAAAGCAGAACTAAGGTCCTTCTTGACCTGAGTAATCCCAACATCATCTCCAGTCAAGATGATATCATCAACATAAACAGATAAGATCACACACTTTCCTTTACAATTGCGCCGGAGAAAGCATATATGATCATTATGGCATCTCGAAAATCCCATGTTGAGAATCACATCCCTGAACCGAGCAAACCAAACTCTGGGAGACTGCTTCAACCCATACAACGATTTCTTCAATCGACAAACCATGTCGGCAAACTCCCCCTCAGCCCGAAAACCCGGAGAAGGATCCATGTAGATAGTCTCATCGAGGTCCCCGTTTAGAAAGGCATTTTTGAAATCCATCTGATGGAGGGGCCAAGAGTGAGAGGCAACAAGGGAAATCAAGAGCCGAATAGTGGTGAGTTTTGCGACCGGAGCAAAGGTGGCATTAAAGTCCTTGCCAGGCACCTGAGTAAAGCCCTTGGCGACGAGTCGGGATTTAAAACGATTAACAGTCCCGTCGGCATTGTGCTTGATACTGAACAGCCATCGACAACCCACTATTTTCTCCCCCTGAGGAAGAGGAACCAATTCCCAATTGTGATTAGCCAGTAACGCCCCCATTTCCTCATGCATGGCAAAAGTCCAAACCGGACTGGAAAGAGCCTCCCGAACTGACCGTGGAATGGAAACAGAATCAACTGCCCCAAGAAATCCCTGAAAAGAGGTAAATAAAGCACTATACGACATATAGCGTTCAATAGGATGGTTAGTGCTACAAGATAAGTTAAGACGATCAAAGGAACGACGATCCCGGATAGGGTATCATCGGGGTGAGAGAGAGGAGGAAAAAGAGAAAGTAACTTCATTCGGAGAGGATATCGGCACGGGGGGGCCGAGGGCGACGACTATACTGAATAATGGGAGTACCTGCAACAGAAGGTAAGGTGTCCAGAGAAACAATACTAGCATCAGTAGGGGTGTCAGCATGAACACTAGTAGGGGTATCGAAAACAAGAAGGCAAGCTATATATGAGCCAGAGGAAGGGTGCGGGCTGCTTGGGACATTAGAGCAAGAGAAAAAAGGAGTAGACTCCCAGAAAGTGACATCAAGGGAGTTTATCAGACGCCCAGAGGAATGGTCAAAACATCCATACCCTTTAGAGTAGGAAGCATAGCCCATAAAGGTGCACCACATGGAGTTATCATCAAACTTTGTCCGAGAAGGATGTCGATCTTGAACAAAGCATACACACCCAAAAACCCGAAGAGGAAGGAGAAACAAGGGTTTATCGGGCTGAAGAACACTAAGTGGAGAAGACCCTCCCAGTACTTTGCTAGGAACCCGGTTAATAAGGTAAGTGGCTGTAAGCACAGCCATATACCATAAAGACTTTGAGACAGACATCCCCCGAAGAAGACATCGGGTAACTTCCATAAGATGGCGGTTTTTGCATTCAGCTACCCCGTTTTGTTCAGGGGTATAAGGACAAGCGAGCTGTTGTAGAAAGCCCAAGCTGGACAAGTGAGCTACAAGATCATTGGTGATGTATTCCCCCCCATTATCAGTCTGAAGACCTCGAACTACAGTGGAAAATTGAGTTTTAACCATAGTGAGAAACTAGCACAGGGTATCAAAAACATCAGATTTTTTCTTAAGCAAATAGACCCAAGTACACATAGAGAAATCATCAATAAAGGTATCATAATACCGATAACCAGACCTAGCATTAACCAGGGAGGGCCTCCAAACATTAGAGTGAATCAAATCAAACAAAGTAGGAGAACGATGAATACGAGAAATATAAGGATTTCGACAATGTTTCGAAAGTTCACACACATGACATTTAAATTGAGATTGTTTGCAAGCAACAGACAAGCTAGGAAACATTAAACAAAGATACTGAAAACTAACATGACCCAAACGGGCATGCCACAAACGAATGTCTTGGGCAGAAACAGAAAGGGGAAAATCAAACACAGGAGTAGTAGTAGTGCGCAGAGCATAGTCAGGAGGCTGAGAAGGTGATGGATCGCCAAAGTAGTTAGTCCATCGCGCTCATACCCCTTGCCAAAAACCCTCTTCGAATTCCGGTCCTGCAAGAAGCAACGATCAGGTAAGAAGATGACAGCACAATCAAGGGATTTTGCAAGACGACTAATAAATAAAAGATTAAAAGCAAATTTTGGGACATGAAAAACAGAGGAAAGATAATATCCGATGAAAGCTTGACTGTTCCTTCACTACTAATCGTAGCAACAGATCCATTAGCCAAACAGATAGATCTGTGAGTATGAGTCAATGGGGAAGAAAAAGGGGATAACTTACTCGTCATATGATCATTCACACCAGAGTCCAGAACTTATGAGGGGGACTCAGAGCGAACATGGAAGGCAGTGAGGATGCCTGAGGATAGAGAAGTAGTGGAGGCAGTCAAGGGAATGAAAGGCACTGAAGGCGAGGTGGAGCCTGGTAATGACAGCTGGGCTATCTGGGCCTGGAGTGCAGCCACCTGAGCAGAGATGGAAGGAGCAAGAGGCTCTGAGGTCTCGGCAACAGCAGCAGCTCTAGGAGGGGGCCATTCTTCTTTTGGAATTGGAGCTTCAATTCAGGGTGAAGTTTCCAGCAAGTTTCCTTAAGGTGTTCAGGGTTCCCACAGTAACGACAGATCAGTCGCTTTCTCCCAGAAGAACAAATACTATACGGACCTGCTGAGGTAGCAAAAGCCATCTGATCGGTTACCTCTCCAGTAGTAGGTATAGCAGTAGGAGTAGAAATAAGGCGCCGACGCTCTTCCTGATCGATCATAGCAAAGGCATCCATCAAAGATGGCACTGGAGTCGAGTTTAGAATCTGGGTGCGAAGATTCTCAAACTCGGGCTTAAGCCCCATAAGAAAGGCATAAGTATGAAGACGATCCAACTTCTTAACAGCCACAGATGCCATCGTCCCAAAGTCACTGACGGGATCATACTGGGCCATCTCATCCCATTGAGTCTGTAGGTAGCCAAAATACTGAGACAGTCAATCCAAGGCTCTCCTGAGTGGCACGAGCAACCTCCTAGTACAACTCAAAGTGTTGAGCCTCATTCCGGGAATGAGCATACTCGCAATCAAAGCAGTCCAGAGACTATCAACATTCTCATGATACATAAACATATTAAAAATATGTAGCTCCACAGATCCATAGATCCAACTCAGGATTAGGCAGTTATCAATATCCCATTGATCTGACTTAGGATCATTAGCAGCCGGACGTGGAGCTTTTCCCAAAAGCCAAGCAGACTTACCTCGGCCACCAATAAACAGCTTCAAGGACCGAGACCAAGCTGCAAAATTACGTCCATTCAACAAAACGCTAGTAACTCTCCCACCGGTCATAGGAGGTGCCAAATCCGAACAGGCACTAGATGATTATGCCATAGAGAATCGAAGAAACAACCGACGGAGAGATAAACAACCCTTAGAGCATCAACAAGTCACAGAGGACCAAAAAACAATGTGGTTTAATAAACCACAGAAAGCAGCATAAGGGAAAGAGCCCTAGGTTTACTCGGAATGACATAGAGCCAAACCTAGGGCTGCCAAAGAGAACAGTCGCGTGAGGGAGAGTCGCGCGAGAAGGGGAAAAGGGTTACTGCGATAGACTAGGGGGCGTTGTGCGCGCGTGAAGGAGAAGAGGTTAAGGGTGAGATTCCGGTGGTGGTGATGTGCGCGCGAGAAAGGAGGGTGTTGCGCGCGCGAGGAAAAAGAAGGGTGGCGAGCGGTGGTGGTGCTAGAGGCGGCGGCAGCGGTGGTGGTGGTGGTGAGAGGTAAGGTTAGGGTTAGGGTTAGGATTTGTTGATACCAAGTTGATTTTTGGGAGAAAAGAATTAATTTGATTAATTATGTTTAGTGAACAATAATTGGGTTTTATACCCACAAACTAATTAGCGTAATTACAATAATAACCCTCATTATATCTAACATTCTTTCACTAAAAGAGGGTTGGAAACTGTAAAGAGCAGTATGCTTTCTGTAATCTAGAGTTCAGGAAGGATAACCAGACTTTTAAGATAACTGTGGGTAACAACATCAGACAATGGCCACAGCTAGTCCTCTGTTCTCATAGAGTTTAAAGGAGTATTTTTTTTTTTTCAAATTTGATGGTGGATTTGCATTTGTTATTTTTTATTATTATTTTAAAGGTATACAGTTGTGAGTTAAATTTTTTTTTATCTACTAATATATATATATTTTGATAACTTGGGTGTCCGCATCCCAAGTAGGAGGCTTGATCAGCAACCCACAGCCACAACCTCCCACTTAAATCCGAACCTACCCAACTGGGGAATCGAACTTGAGACCGTGCACCTAATATTTTTTTTTATCTACTAATATTTTGTACACTTGTATATGGGGATTGCACCTATTAGTATATCCTTGCATTAATTTTCAGGAAAGAAAATAGCTCAAACCCTAGCTCTAGCCTATTTCATCAATCAACAAGTTCTTCAGGACTACTTCATGCATTTTAATTTTATAAGTCAAGAGGGTACTACGAATCAAAAAGACTGATCTCAAACAAGTTAATTTTATAGGCATTTTGAGGTTCCTTGCTAAAGTATCAAACATCCTCAACCTCCTTGAATGTGGTTGTCATTTTTGTCAGAAGGCAAGAAGAGCCGCATGCTCTGCCAATCAAGCCAAGCCAGCTATGTATGTAACACATGACTTTCTACTTCTCTGTTATTTATTACATATTTTTACGATCTTTCCAACAGTCTCCCAATCATCAATGATTACACAGGACTAGGACACTGTGAATGTTTAATTACCACATTTTACATGGACTATGAAGTTTATTAATAGCATCACATGGCATCAGGCACATTTGGTATATCCTGGAAAGAAGTTAGAAGGACAATGCAAAAGTTAAATTTAAAACAAGGGGAATATCAGGCATAACTAGAACAAGGAAATGCAAATTAGAATGCCACGAGTATTCGGCTTTTCGCATGATGCAAGATTATTAGGCACATCATAGACAATGAGAACGCAACAACTTTCTCTGAAGTATAACAATAATTGGGAAAAAAAACGAGATAAACCAAAAAAAAAAAAAAAGAATAAGTTATTACATACTACTTCAGACCTGTGATCTGAAATGCGCTTTTCAGCTTTTGATGTGGAGCTAGCAAGAGATTCTGATAACACCTTCAATTTGTCAACCTGCCATCACAAAAGGGGAACAAAAACTTTAAAGAACACATAAGAGGTTCAACAGGGTATATTGTTTGAGTTAATAGACACAAGCAGCATAAATACATATACATATGACCCTAGTGTGAAGTGGGTTTTAGGCGGGACCAATAATGATTTTGTTAGGAATTCATCCAACTAATAATAACAATAGTGTAGTAGCAGTAACAATAAACTGTTCCAATGTGTCAAAACCAAATCTTCAGTTAGGTTAGGTGCATGCAAATCATTCTAACCACCTCCATCTAAGTCCTTTTTTACTCTTCCTCCAGCCCCTTCAGAACGTTCAAGTTCCAACTGATGCCTCCACAAGTCTCCTCCTTACATGCCCAAACCAAATTGACTGACTTCCCTAGGGGCAACTACAAGAACTCTCTCAAATATGTTTGTTAACTATCTGTTCAATCTTACTACAGCTGGCACATCCATCTCAACATCCTCTTCTCAGCCACGCTCATCCTTTGAACGTATTTCACTATTTCTTCTTAATTGCCCAACAGTATACTCCATGTATCATAGCAGGTTTAGTGGTAACCTTGTAAAATGTCTTTTATCTTGAGTGTATGTATCGAACTATCGATCACATAACATTCTAGAAGTCTCTCCATTTTAAGTCATCCAGCTTAAATCCTCTGTGTATATCCCAGCTATCCATTTCATGGATAACTGACTTGGAAAGAGAGGAGAGGGGATTGAAGAAGTAGATGCCATGGTATCCGTCCACGGTTCTAGTTTTGTATTTAGTCCCTCCATACCACAGTCATATGCTATCATACACAAAAGCACCTTCTCTTGGATACGAGTCATCAATCATCTATAATCGATGCAGAATATAAACATTTATAGTTGAGCTTTGGTGTAAGCCTAGTCTAATTAGAAACTCATTGATCTCATTACCAACTGTTCTCAATTAAGTTAGAACTCCATCATATATGTACCTAGTGTAAGGACCCAACATGTACATAGAAAAGCTTTGTAAAGCCTAGATGTAAATAACTGGGATTATATGGTAATAAGTAGTGTATGCCAGGCGCTAAAATAGTAAAAAGGACTGGGGCTGTATTGTAACAAGTAATATATGCAAAGGCTAAAGAGTAACATTACTAGCCCTAACTTGCAAGAAACCTAGCTTACATGCATGACACCTAGTACGTACCCACATGACACCTAATGTATCTCTTAAAGTAGTGTGTTGACACATGACATCAGCTAGGACACCTCATGCTTCTTTATTGTTAATACATAAATTAATTAATCTCTTTTAAGCACCTAAACATAAGAGAATGAAGACCCCTTCATATACTCCTTTTTGGCATCTAAAAACTTCAGAGAACTAAGGCAAATTGATGGAAGCTAAGAAGATTGAAGGGGTCAT
>JAUPMG010000013.1:12105125-12128607 GCA_031762675.1 Pachysandra terminalis | reverse complement strand
ACACAGCAAAAACCAAGAGCAGAGGAAAAACCCAACTCAAAATCATGAAGTAGAGATACCAATTGCAGAAAATCAACATGGAAGACCGGTACTCTGTCATACATTGGTTCTTCTATCTTAGGCACGACAACAATCAAGAACAAAAGGGAAAAATAAATAAATCCCATTAGAAATACGTGAAGTTCTAGGATCAGCTTGAAGACGAACATAAAACATGAAAAAAAGTTGCTTTGAATTTTTCATTGAAACAAACAGTGCCCAAACTGAGTGGGAAGTCATCCTAAACCGCACAAATCACTCGTTCATACTTAACATGTAGTTAATGGCAACTATAAGGAAACAAATCTGCTAAAATGACAAGAGTGTCCCTAAATAACTGGGTTTTATTTGTTTTCTTACAATAGCGTAAGATTATTTTTGGGAACAGAAGTTGTTTATTGGCATGCTTCCCAAGGTGGCTTTCATGTTATATAATATACACTCTATGAAGAACTTTAGATACTAATTCTTCTATGAATGACCATCCACCAAATGCATTTACGTTGATGACTTAGAGTTCCAAATACGAGAATAAGGGAACCGAATGGCATAGACTAGGACTGGAAGAGCATGTATGAAAGATTTTCTCTTCTAATCTCTAGAATAGCAAAACTCCAAATCTTGATTTTGGGGGGTACTTTCTGGAGGAACTTGAGAGAAGTTTCGACCAAATTAAAAAATAAGTGGCTAAATTCTAACAGTTTAGAAGCTATAGTGAGAATCTGACCTAGGGACCTAAAAATTATAAAAGAAAATAATAGAAATGTTCAATAACCATGATGGTTTTTCAAATACAAGATTTGAAATCAATAATTGTTATTGATCAAAAAAATAACAAATAGGAAAAATAAGTCAATTCAATTAATTACACAATATAGGGCTTTTAGGAACTGGAACTAGAACTTGGAAAATGTGGTAAATAAATCAAAAACTGGACACGGGATACTTCTAAAAAAACAAATTGGACTACTCAAGCTGTGACTACCTCATTCCAATCCACCCAATTGTCAAGTTTTATGGAGGCTTTAGCTCATTTTGTTGAAATGTGGCCAATGTGAAACATGGATTTAGATTTTGATGTTGAAAGGAGGCCAATGTGAAAAATGGATTTTAATCAGCAATGGCGAAGATCTCAAACTTTGTTTTTCAAGGTTCCGAATGTCCTAGAAATCTGATTGTTTTTTCCATACTTGATGCCTGATGGATAGCCAAATAAGAACATCACTTTACTATACTTGTACTATATTTGTTCAACCTAACTCGATCCTTTGTTAACAAATAATCATGAAGGTGTGTAGCTAAAATGAAAATGATAGAAAACTCGATATTTATGTTGTCCACATGATTTAGTATAACATATGTGAGATAGGAAGCATATGCCTGTCTTTTTTAGGCATTAAAAAGGATTAAAAAAGTGTGAAGCATATAGCTCTCCTCTTCTAAGTCAACCAGCCTAGGGTCACGAATAAACGGAAGGTTCCAAGAAAGACCCGAAATAGACCAACTAAGCACATCGGATACTAGAGACTCTTTGTGGACAGATATACAAAAGATTTTTGGGAATTTAGAAGCTAAAGTAAAGTCCCCCACCAAGGATCCAACCAGAAACGAATAGACTGGCCCGACCCAACAGAAAATCTTACAAACTTACAGAAAATATGAAACAATCCAGCAATTGCCTTCCAGAGACTACTTGATCGGATTTTAGCCATTTGATTAACATCCCAGCCGTTCTCTTGAGTTCCATATTTACTAGCAATGATGGATCTCTACAAGGCCTCTCTCTCCGCACTGAATCTCCATAACCACTTTCCTAGCAGAGCGTTGTTCGTGTCTTAAATGTTTCCCAAGTTTAGACCTCATTTTTCTTTAGTCCTACACACATCTTCCCATTTAACTAGGTGGTCTCTCTTCTTACCCCCTCTCCCTCCCCCAATACGTGCAAGTTTCTTATTATAAACGTTTCATATTTATTAAGCAATCAACATTAAAACCTTTCTACCAAGAGTTTATTTGCAGCATTAGTTTATAAGTAGCAGAATATCATTGTAACCATGCATTTTAATTATCATTGGATTGAGTTTCAAATTTTCAAATTTTTAGAAGGAAATATTCCCTGGTATTTAGTCCTTTGGACTTCACCAACGCTCAGATTCGTCAGGTTCTTTATATTTGAGGTTTATTATCAGTGCAATTTCCTTTTTTATTCTCTTGCTCTCTTTTTTCTATTTCATATTTTCTTTCTGTTCTGCCTCCAGGCTTTTAGGGACCTGTCCTAAAGCACTTCAAGAAGCAGAAGAGCTTGTATGAACAAAATAAGGAGTCTCTTCAAACCACAAACTAAAAGAGGGTATCTTCTTAAGAAAATCCAGATGTTGTTGTTTGGATGAGAGCCTCATGAATGTAAAAGACCTGCATCCAGCAATATTTTGATTTCATACATACTTCATCAAGCATTATTTGTCTCCGTAAAAGTTTACATTATTAGTATGAACTGTGAACCGGCCTCCCTAATAGTTGGTCACTTCACCTTATGACAAGCTTGTATCAATTTGGAAATACTTATGAATTGCAAGTGAAGATGTAGCACATGTGCTATTTCACCAGCACCACTCACACTTCCATGAAGGAAAAAAAGAATGTGTAAGTTCTTTCTTTTAGTCCAAGTAACAGCTAGTAATCTTCTAGACCAAAGAGAATGGGAGAGTCAGGAATCTATTTCTAGTATTTGCATAGCATCAACCACAGTACATCCATAAAAAATTGAAGTTGGTTTAACATACCATGGACAATGTAATGCCTTCAAGAGCTTGACTATGAAGAAACACATCACGGAATTCCATTGGTTCACCCCCCAGATCAGCGTCATAATATAGAACCTATCCATAATAACAGAGATATAAGCAAACTTAAAGGATTGTTTCAGTTTCAGAATCCAACAAACCAGCAAGCAATGAGGATTAAACATTTAAATCATCACTAGTTTAAACATCAATGAGTACCTTACCACTAAATGGTATGGCAATCAATCAGCAGGTTTCAGAATGGAACTTAATTTAAGGTTAGTTATAAGAATTGTGTCCTTGATGTTTGCGTACAAAGGGTACATCAGATGAAATACAGATAGAACAGACAGTAAGGGGATTACAATCAAGCTGCAATACAAGATTTGTTCCACTAATATTTTCTTTGATGTTGAACATGTGAGGCACCCATCATGAACTGGCCATAAAATGTGATGAACTGGAGATCAGTCATGTTGTCTGTTTCTGTGTAATTTGATTGACCCAAAAAACTTGAAAAATAAACTGATAAGCTACTTAAAAAATAAAAACAGGACCTGGATGTGTTAGTGATACCGTGTCCATTCATTTTCTTCTTCTTCTCTTTTTTCGCTTTTAATGTCATGGGCTCATGCCATTCATCTCCTACCAATCAAATGGAACAAGACAACACAGACATGAATTCACCCCAGTGAACCATGATAATAAAGCTATCTATTAGTGCTCCTTTTAATCTGACATTGTTCTTCTAGATTAACTACAAAATCAGGTTGTTCAAATTTATGTGAGCAGTAGGTCAAAACTCAAACTACAACCCTAATGCCCCTTGCACATTTTGATAACTGTACATCATAGTTAACCTATCCATACAGTAACATCTAGGAAAAACTGAACTATCAGTATGCAAAAACATGCATATAACAACCAATGGATTACATAATTTCAATTTGCATTGAAAGCGACCAGTGACAACTTTGAATTTTACAAGATAGAAATGTTCACCTAAGATACAAAAACTGCCTTGTGCCATATTGCCAACTTAATATTATTAAAAATCTGGTGATGCATTTGGTATCAATCACCCCAAGCATTTTATGTTTACGCAGTTAGTGATGCAAACAGTGTGATTATCGAACTCTTATACACACAAAAAGCACTGAAACATGATTCAGTGATGGATATTACCTGTTTGAAAGATGGAAAGCAAAGTATACAGAATCAGATTTACTCACCAAAGTTGGTCTTCTTGGAGATTCCTTATTTTCATCAGAAGCACGATTTTGTTCAGGATTGTTTTCTTTATCTTCAAGAAAACCTCCAGATAACTTTTCAGTTTCTTTCAGTGCAACCAACCATCTTCTCAATAACTGAATTCTTTCTTCTCCCCTGCAGGAAACAGCAACTTCTTCCAATCTTTTCACAGTCTGCCTAAAACTTTTCAAATTACGAACCCCCTGTGACATTATGCAAGTTATATAAGACGAACAAAAATTAAACTGAATAGGCATGCAATGCTCTATAGACCCAACAGCAGAACAGCATGGTATTTATGAAAAAATAACTGATCGTGAAAGAAAGAAAGAAATGATTAGTTTCAAATAAGTAGACAGGAAGTAAGCAAATATAACAAATGAAAGAAAACGATATATCCTTTCATGTCAAAAAGGTGAGAGAACAACTTTCAGAACAAAGATAGGTTTAACCGCCTCCCAAGATAGTTTATCCTACTTCAAAGTCGATGATTCTCACCCCCTTGAATTCTAAAAGGGTGAAGGACCACCCAATTAGCTTTCATCCAGTAAAATCACAAACTTCAAGGACCAAAAGCTTGGAGTCATCATAAACTCTGACTTCCCTCTTTCCAAATCCCTCAACAGACTGTTAAAGAACTTCCAGAATAATAGCCCTCACCAATTAAATGATCACAATGCCAAGAGGATAGAAGACCCAAAATGTCTTATCCTTCACATTTCATTGTACAGCTGAATTAGAGAACGAACAGAAGTCAATGTCAATACGTCTTCTCCGTGTATTAGATAGCCAGTGCTTTTGAGCTCTGCTAGAGATTGTATAAAACAATATGCCTATCTGTCCACTAGCACTCAGTTCTTTTATAATCCACCCAAAAAATATCGATCAACTAACTCCATCTTGGGTGTACCACAGTTATATACAAAAAAAATTTTTTTTTTGGTGCGAAGATTTTATTTTATAGGTTTAGGATCATAAACTGCAATTCAATACTCACACATGGCCATAACCATAAATGTTATAGCACCAAACAAGCAGAAACAAAAGCTATGGAAGTACTAATAAACATATGTATTGGCACAACTTATTAATGGTGATTATGAGTCAATGCATTTTTCCTCAGCTCAAAAGGGTTTATATAACTAGCTTGACAGCACATCAATCCAAACAACACCAACAGGGATCCAATTCAAAGCTCTATGATGCGAAATGGGCTCGTTGGCCCAGTCCACATGTGTAAAGCCTTGGGACACAGCTCTAGGCCCAAGACGACCTGTTACAAGTAAGGAATTATTGTAACTCTGACCCGATACTTAGCCCGAGTAACCCAATATGGATAATAAGCTATCCTTTTTGGTTTAGGTTTCTTAGGGATTAAGAAAACCCTTTCATAAAAGGGGAATGTATAACGCCAAAACCTGCTTCAGAAAGTGGACCTAAAATATCTTCTTTTTTTACTTTAACCTATATTATTAAATTACCTAGGATTAAATCTGACTTTTGATGATTTTGGAAAAAATATAAAAATAGTTTTGAGATAAATTAGACCTATCACCTCCTATGTTGTTGGCCACTAACCATTCCCCCTCCCCACTCTCAGAAGTAACTTCCACTTAGTTAGAAAACTAATAAGGAGCTCTTTATGGTGTGTACCCTTATAGTATGCACCATACTTACCTTATTTCTAATCATTAGATTGTAGAATTGAAAATCTAAGTCATTGAAAGCTTAACAAAGACTTCATGAGTGATAATAGTAAAATACTTTTTAAAACAACACTCACGTACAATACTGCATGTGCCATCCGCTAGTTACTCTTTAAGGCACAAAAAAGGGCATTCTTTTCATTAAATTTACATCTTGGTGCCCGCCGATAATAAAAAGGGATTCCTTTGTGTTTGTCCCTAGTATTGGCCAAAATTACAAATCATTTCCATTCTTGTCCTATATTCTATACTTACTATCTTACCCCTCTTTTCTCTATATCATCATATTAGCCCTTTCTTTCTTTTCTTACCACTTTCTATATACTTTCACACCCCATCATATCCTTTCTTTATACATTATCGTTGAGTCATTTTGCCTTGTACCAAAAGCCACACCAAACCCCTCTTCTTTCTCTCATTAGTTAAAAAAAAAAAAGAAAAATAAATGCTAGAGAAGAGAAGAACTCGTACAAAAAAGGAGGGAAGAAAAAAATAAAACAAATACAAGAAGTGAAAATTCTTATATGCCAAAGGAACCTGTGCAACAATTCTCGCCAAGTGAAATGGATGAGTTATGGATTGAATTGGCCAATCAAATGGGTGTGTTAACCCAAAAACTCGGGGCATGGTGAAAAAAAGACTGATGGAAAAGAAGGCTATGAAGAGGGCTGATTTTAAAATAAGACTAAAGATATCGGGTAAAGCAATCAATGTAGATATCAAGTGATCAACCAAAATAACATAAACAATTTGATCTCCAAAAAATCAATTGAAAAGTTGATTCCATTAGATGCTACACATTCACGTAATGAAAATGCAAATGGTCAATTTTGGGTACATTATGCTTTACAAAGTATTTTAATAATGTCTTTTGCAAGATTGTGCCTGTGGAGGGATGCATATTGTCTTAAGAAAGACCTGGCTACAAGAGTGAAAACCGGTCTATGACCCAGAGAAGCATGCATACATCAACTAAAAGGATGGCTTTTGGAAGTGTCTTTGACCCTAAATTCAAAGGAGGGAAAGCAATAGAATGCAAGAATAACAACCCAAATGCTCAAATAAATCATGAAACAAAGAAAGTTCAAATTGATGAATCAGAGCCAAAAATTTCAGAAGACGCTACTCATTAAAGAGAGTCAATTCAGAGCATCAATATGTTGATCAAAGACCAAAATTGGATATCCAATTAGGTGACAATATCAGTGATCCCATAACCCAAACAGTTCCTAGGATCCTAATAATCACACCATGCCCATTTTCCCCCGAAAAGGTGTAGACTTGAGCACTGTCAAGTCACTCAATGATCAATCAATGTATCAACAAGATTTAAATTCTCAAGTATCCACCAAGTTAGACTTCTCTGACTCAACCAATAAAGTGAGCAAACAAACATTGACAATGCAAAAGGCTCAAGTCAAAAAATGGTATTGTTTGATACATTATTCAACAAACAGAGTCATTGATTAAATGTTACTAGTCAAATCATGAAAATATCTGAGTTTGGACCATGGGGCGACACGAGAAGACAAGTGTGAAGATTGATACAATGCTTAATAAGCATGCAAAGAATGGTACAACTAGGATTGTTGTGCTAATACTTCTCCATTTCAAAACTTATAGCATGCTTAATAATGGAACAACTTGGATTGTTGCGCTAATACTTCCCCATTTCAAAAATCGAGAACAAGTTTTCTCCAACCAGGGGAATTTAGGCAGAATGGACTCATAAACCCAGCCCAAATGTTCACAGGCTTGGGTCACATCTCTAGGCCCAAGAAGACCGTTGCAAATTGAGAATTGTTGCAATTTCAACCCATGAGCTAGCCAAATACTTAACCCATGTAACCCAACACGGGTCTTAAGCTATCCTGGGGGTATTTTTTTGTCTTTTTTGCTTTAGGTTTTTTAGTGATTAAGAAACCCCTTTTATAAAAGGGGAAAGTAGGCCCCATTGAAAAGAATGTTGAAGGGATGACTTTTGAAGTGCAGAAAGTCTGGTATCTTGGAGATGAGACTCCTCTAGTCCCTTTGATAGTGATGAGACTCCACCTCGCACGGATTGGTGAGATTCCAATCCACAATAGGCAGTGAGATTCTGCCTAAGTCTGAATAAATCGGATGGTGACATTCCATCACCTATCATGCTCTCCATCTTATTATTTTTTTTTCTTTCTTAAATCCCTTTGAATCCTTAAGGTCTAAGACTTGCTCTAGTATATAGATATCAGAAACACGGAAACAAATTGTGTGATTTAGATTTTTTTTTTATGAATCACACATACTATATTATATATAGAAGCAAATGAAATACAAGAGCTAAAGTGATATCTAGCCAGAAAACAAAAGGTACAAAGGAAATAAAAAAGCAATAGACACAGTCAAAGCACATGGAAACAAAAGATACAAAGAAATAAAGCTAGAAAATACTGACTATACAAGTTGCTTATCTAGCATATGCCCATCTAGTACTCCTCTGAACATCTCAAGACGTTGGACCCCATCCCTCGCTAACCTATCAGCCAACGTGTTGGCGGCCCTCGGTATGTGACTGAACGAGGTATTCTGGCCATCTATAAGAGAGACCGCTAACCTAACCAAGTGTGTAGACTTCGATGTAGACGCTTTCTATCAATAAGCCACAAAATGACTACTTAAGAATCTTCCTCCACCATCAATTCATGGAAACCCAATTTATGCACTTCCCTGAGCCCAGTCAGAACCACATACATCTCAGCTATGATGGCATCCCCCTCCCCTACCAGGCCTAAGAAAACATGTAGAAGCCTCCCTTCGAATCCTTAAATGCCCTCCGACCCCAGAAGACCCCAGATTGCCCAATGAACGCCAATCAAAATTGAGCTTCACCCTCCCAAGCTTTGAGGGTTGCCAAATCATTTGGCTAGACCCATGGCCCTCATGTAAAAATAGGATGGTCCTCCAATCCCTAATGATCTCTGACATGGACATGCCCCTGAATGTCGGTATGGTGCACACCCAAGATGCTGCAAGGGCCATAATAGCATCCGATAAGACTGAAAACATGCCCTCTCCTTCTGGAAAAATGTGTGGTTTCTTTTTTTTTTGGATAATTAACAACATTTTCATTAATGATAAAAGGTCAGGAGGTCAACAAGACATAACAATAGTTCATGAAGTGTGAACAAAAAGCAAAAAATAGGAAACTACAAAACGAACAAAAATTACCAGCAAACTATACAAAGAGCTATAAATACATGAAAAGAAAATATGGGGGACCTAGAGACCCAAAAAACCTCATGTCCTACACATACTAAAGTCTTCAGATTATCCACCATAGGTATACCCACACCAAAAGAATCTATTGTCAACCCTCGTCTGGCCCAGACATCTACCGCCTCATTGGCTGACCTCGGAACATGAGAAAAATTAATCCTTAGTCCCCAACTGAAACTTCCTGGTTAACCGTATAAGATGCACATATCTCCAAGGGAACTGACAATCAGCTGACATCCAAGAAATCATTGTGGAAGAGTCCCCCTCCACTTCAAGATCATCCATCTGAAGTTTTCTGGCCTCCCGCAAACCTGCAATCAGTGCCCAAATCTCGGCTCTAGTAGAATCCCCCACTCCAATCGAACCAGAGTAGGCATGAAGTATCACACCATCTGAATTTCTGAAAACCCCACCAATCCCAGAGTTCCCTGGGTTACCCATGGAAGAACCGTCAAAGTTGAGTTTGATCCAACCACTCACCGGGGCACTCCAAATCACGCATTGTCTACACTGGGCTAGTGAAGTATATAGAATACCATTCCAACCCCACCTGATCGAGTCAACGGGATAATCGCGAAACTTCGGTCTCACCGCCACCCATGAAACCGCAGACCCCCAAATGGAGTCAATACTCCATACACTAGATCTACGCAAATCCTTGAAAATACGCTTGTTCCGTTCACCCCAAATTGCCCATAGGATCGCAAAGAAAAGTGTATCAGCTAATATCTTCCCTTTCTGTCCCAAGCCTCAGAAACGCCACTGATTCAAGAGTGCAACTAAGCTCTCCAACATCACCCAATCCACCTTCATCCTCTGTAAAAAAAATGCATCCAAATCTCCCTAGAAAAAATGCAATGAAGGAACAAATGATCCACTGACTCCCCATATCTCCTACACATGAAGCAAATATGATGGGACAAGGCCAGATTTCCCCTCCTTTGTAGCATATCACACGTGTTGATCCTATAAAGAATGGCAGTCCACACCATAGTGTTTAAACTCGGTTCCCGGCTCGGGATCGTTCTCGGCCGATCCCGAGTTGGATCGCCACGAACGACCTCATTTGATTAAAAAAAAATTTATGGATCGCCCGATCCGGACCAGGATCGGACGACCCACTTTTTTTTGGGTTTATTTCGGACCGGAATTGACTCTGGGATCGTCCCCTTCCGATCCCTTACACCATGGTCCACACAAACAACCAGACTCTTGGAGGTAATTTGGGTTTCCACAACCTCAAAGGGAGAAAGGGTGTCGAACCCAAGGTTTCTGTCTTTACCAAGGAATCGAAAAAAAGATTTGGTAGAGAACGCACCATTAGATTCCAAGGACCAAACTCGGATATCTGGACTCAGAGAATCTATAAAAAAATGTTGGAGGGTATCCAAAAGATTAACTAATTCCCCCAACTCGCTAGGTCTAAGATGAGCAAAGTTCCAGACCAACCCATTAGGTGACCATGACAGGATATCTGAAACGACATCGTCCCTATGACAAACCACCAAAAATAGCTTAAGGACCGAGTAAAATAGACTCACCCCACAAAAGATCATGCCAAAAACGAACATGAGAACGGTTACCAACACCGAACCTAAGCAATGGATAGAAAGAGGAAGCAAGATCAGTAATGGCCTTCCACAGAGATTGACTATGAATCCTTGTTGTTTAGAAGACTTCCCCTCCAATATCACCTGCCCCATATTTTTTTTTTTGATCGATAACGAAAGTTTTATTGCATGAGAAGAAAGAGAAAGAAGAATGTACAAATATAATCAGAAAAAGTGGAAAAAAACTAGAAAAAAAAAAAAAAAAAAAAAAAAACAGGTCTGCTCCAAAACAGATTTGAACAGACCCACAAAACTCTCCACGATATCCAGAAAGACAGCTACTACTTCCACAACACCCCTAATTCCCAGCATCTAATAATGTCCGTCCTTGATAAATCAGTGAACTCAGGGAGGACAGCCGCCCATGAAGATGCTAAGTTCAAAATAGAATCGATGAATTCTCCCAAATTCCTGCCTTTATTCTCAAAAATTCTACTATTTCTCTCTCCCCAAATGCTCCAAAGCACAGCGAAAAATACCACTATAAAAAGAGCCTGCCCCCTTTTCCCAAGGGATGGTAACCACAACTGATCTAGCATGTCCCGGTTAGAAAAGGGGGCCACCCAATCCACACCAGCAGCTCTCAAAAGATACCTCCAAATCTGCTCAGCCCAACTGCATCCCACAAAAAGATGATCCACAGACTCCCCACAACTCAAACACAAGTGGCAAACCCAGGGAGATAGGGCCCAATAACGTCTTCTTCTTTGAACCATGTCATTAGTGTTAATGCGATAAAGGAATATGGACCAAGCAAAAGCTTCGACTCTAAGGAGAATCCTGGCCTTCCAAAGCAAAGAGGTAGAGAAGGGAGGAGGAGGACTAAACCCAGAACCAAAACTCAAAACGGACCGAAATGATTTTAGGCTAAAACTACCACATGACTCCAAGGTCCAAACCTTTGAGTCAGACATGCTATCATCAATAAAAACATTCTTAAGGAGAACAAACAAAGACGCCAGCTCGTCAACGTCGACCATTCTTGGATCCCTTGCACATTCCATCCTCAAATTTTCTTCCACATTAATACCAAACAAACTGTTTTTTTCAAGATTAACTCTAATCCCAGAAATCCTCTCAAAGCATCTAAGGACACATTTGGTCCAAAAAAATGTTTCATTTGACGCCTCATGGAATAAGATAGTATCATCGGCGAATTGTAAATGGGAGATCTTCACCTTATCTTTCCCAATACTGAAACCCTTATCTTTCCCACAAGTGTAAATAAATAGGAAGAGAGTGGATCCCCCTGGCGAAGACCCCTAGATGAAGACACCAATCCAGTAATCCCTCCATTTAAACAAAACGAGAAGCTAACGTTCCTAACACACCCTCTAATCCACCGACACCACTTATCAAGAAATCCCTTCCACCTTAATACCGACTCAACACACCCCCATTTGACCCAGTCATAAGCCTTCTCCAAATCAAGTTTGAGTGCAAAACCCGGCTCCTTCCTTCTCATTTTTTCCTCCACACATTCATTAGCAATCAAAATACTATCCAAATTTGTCTACCTTTAATGAAAGCACTTTGATTTCTGGAAACCACTTGGCCAACCACCTCTTTCAATCTATTAGCCAAAACTTTGGCTATGATTTTATACAAGCTAGTCACCAAACTGATGGGTCTAAAGTATTTCACGTTAGTAGTCCCCACAATCTTCGGAATCAACACAATGAATGTTGCATTCGTGGCTTTATTGATTATCATGTTCTTTTGAAACTCCTTGAATACCTTCATTAAGTCTTCTTTAATAATTTCCCAACAGTCTTGGAAAAACGCCATATTAAAACCGTCTGGCCCCGGCGCTTTGTTTCTATCCATCTCCCAAACTGCTTTTTTAACCTCCTCCTCTTCAAAATCTTTTACAATATCAATAGCTGACTTGTCATCCAACTGGGGCCCTTTCAACAATTGCAGATCAAATCAATTTTCTTGCTCAGACTTATATAGTTTAAAGAAAAAACCAGAAATTTCCTCTTCAATTTTCTTAGGATCATCCGTCATCACCCCATCCCTTTCCAACATCCCGATCTCATTTTTCTTCCTTCTATAATTGGCCATTTTATGAAAATACTTCGTATTACCATCTCCTTCTTTTAGCCATTTAACTCTAGCTTTTTGCCTCCAGCTCAATTCCTCCTTTTTCAGCAAA
The DNA here is from genome assembly GCA_031762675.1 of Pachysandra terminalis. Taxonomy (NCBI): domain Eukaryota; kingdom Viridiplantae; phylum Streptophyta; class Magnoliopsida; order Buxales; family Buxaceae; genus Pachysandra; species Pachysandra terminalis. Next base: position 12,115,805 of record JAUPMG010000013.1, on the reverse strand, counting down.
TCTTCCAGTTCAACTTTCAGCCTTCTCCTAGATTCCCTCTCCTCACTGTTTAACACTCTCCCTTCTTCCAGTCTATCAAATCCTTGAACAACCTCCAAAATTTGATTTTTCCTCTCTGGCAGCCACCCAAACACATCCCTATTCCACACTTTAAGTTTTTCCTTAATGTCTCTAAGATACTTCAAAAACTTAAAACCTTCCCAAACATCACCCACCTCCTTACTTTCCCACCACCCTTTGATAATATCCTTAAAATTTGGATGTTGGAGCCACATATTTTCAAACCTAAAAGGAGGCGGACCACTTTTCAGTACCTGATCCGTATGAATCAAGATGGGGGGGAGTGGTCAGAAATAGGCCTAGGGAGAACTTTCTGAACTGTTTTAGGGAAATGTTCCTCCCAGTCCAATGAAACAAGGATCCTATCCAATCTACAACACACCGGATTTTCTTGCAAGTTTGACCAAGTGAATCTCCCGCCTTTAAGGGGATAGTCAAACAACTCTTCATCATTTATAAAATCTGCAAATCCTCTCATGCTCTTAGTTATTCTACTATTTCCTGTTTTCTTGTGTGTAAATCTAATCACATTAAAAACCCCTACCACACACCATGGGCCGTCCCACCTAGCACAAGTACTTTTAAGCTCTTCCCAAAAGCTGCCTCTCTCTTTGGGTTTATTAGGGCCATAAACACCCGTCAAAACCCAGACAAAGTCATCCTCCACACTACGCACTTTCACGGACAAAGAAAACTCACCCCTCCTTCTAACACCACACAATCCACATCCCAAAAAATACAGATTTCCCCTGATCTTCCTACAGACGGTAAAAATTCCCACTCCTTGTTCTTTGCTATCCCTAATCGCCTGATCAGTCTCTTGGAAATTTCTTCCTTCTTTGTTTCCTGGATCACACCAATATCCGCCTTACATCGTCTCAACATACCTTTGACTACCCTCCTCTTCTCATTACTTCCCAATCCCCTAACATTCCAGCTGATAATCTTCATCAAGTAACTCTCTCCATCTCTCCTAGTTCAACTTCCCTCGTATTACAAACTCCATTGCGACTTTTTCATTTTTTTCACTAGATTCGACCCCAACCTCAGGACCCTACCTATCGGACTCTCTAAAATTCTTGTTATTCCTTTCATCTCTCTCTTTAAACTCCTTCACAGCATCTCCCATTGAAATATGTTCCCCATTCTTTCCCCTTACACCAATCTGAAATTCCGTTGCCAATTCTAAAATTCCTTCCCATTCTAACTTTTTACTAGCCTCCACTACAATTAAACCATTGTCTATACTCGCATCTTTTTTGGGTGTCCCTAAATGGGTAACCTCCTCCTCAGAAAAACCACCCTTATGAGGAGTAAGTGGCTTTGGAGAAACTTGTGGAGACAGAAACCTGTTTAAACCATTCTGCAAGAAGACATCATCATTGTTACCGGAAGGAAAGCCAATCATTTGACAAAAAGAACTAAACGACGTACCTGGGTAACCTGGTCTAGACATAGCTTCTGTGGGTTCATGAGGTGAGGAAAACAAACACTGATCCTGAACTACGAGGCTGGATGAAAGCTTTTGGACAGATGGCAACTCTGAAGATGGTGTACCACACGCCATTCCTTCTTCGACATTAACATTAAAAAATGGTTCCAGAGAAGTAGATGGAGCTCTACCCCCCACGAAAAACCAACGTGTGATTGAACAAGAAGAGGCTGATCAGAGTTTGAAGCCCTTTCACTGCCATTTTCCACATTTAATCCCCCTTGTATTCTGCCCCTGATGCCTTCCAAATTTTTCCTCCAGTTCAATTCGTCTGAAAAATCAAAACTTTTTACTCGCACTTCTGACCACATCGTGTCGCTACGATCGGTGGAGCTCAACACTTGAATGCTATCTACGGCCTCATTATGGTGATTAAATTTTTCTGATCCAAGGCTGAAGAGTCCCTCCTTTACAAAACCCAAATTTGACCCCTTTGAAACTTCACTCCCGCTCTCGAAAGAGGGGCTCCTCCCTACCAAGCTTGGTACAACGCCACCCACTGGAGTACTTCTAACCCCAGAATCTCCAGCCGTTGAAGAGGTAAGAAAAAGAGACGGAGATTCCACCAAAGGGCTCGAAAAAGAGCCGGATAAATTATGATTCGGAGGAAAGTGTTCCCCAAGCATTTCTTTCACAGCCTTCACCACTTCTAACGGCACTGCCGCCCTTATTTCCCCCAAGAGACCGTCTCCCTTCTCCCTTCCTTCCGCACAGCAGCTGGAGTCCCCTGATTCACTCCCACGCCCCCTCTGCTCGCTTCTGGAATGACTTCTCCTTCTGCCTGGAACGACAAGGTCCTTGCTAGGGCTCAATGGGTTGCAGCAAACTTTGCTTGACCCTCATCTCCAAAATCATGTGATGGGCCCGCGGCCTGGACTAAACCCGTTTCATTCCCCTTAGAAATCAGGCCCCGATTGCGCCTGGGCCCAAGAATTGAGAAGAAGCTCGCGTTTGAGTGTTTTTCAAAATTTGAACTTGAGACAGCTCTTCGGTGGTGGGGCTCGCAGTCAGATGTGCTGTCCCCCACCACCTTTTTTCCTTCCTCTGCCCTTCTTCCATGTGGCGGAGGTCTGCACACATGTTCCTCGACCTTAGCATCGTCTTCTCCGAACTGAATCGTCGGAAAATTTCCAATACCAAAACTTACAGACGTGTCCACCGGAAAGTAGATAAATGTTGCAAAACTACAGGAGCCGTCCCAAAGAACGATTTCCCTAGGAATTTTCTGGTAACAAAGCTCCTTCACCTGTATTTCCACCTTTTCCAACCCATCCGGAATTAGATAGTTTCCAACGCCAATGTATTTCATAGTTTCCAATGCCATAAGTTGGATAGGGATCCCCTTCGCGACCATCCAAATGCCAACTTTATCTACTGGGTCAGCCACCACTCCTTCACCTAAATTCCACCCCTGAGCTGGCTTCCGGCCTGAACATAAGCTTTCTGTGCTACAAATCTGGCATCAGATTCTGAGTTGGTGAAAAGCACTGTTTTTTTCTGATTAAGAGCCATTAATTCTCCTAGCTCGATCCCAATACATTCTGATCGAATGTTTTCCTTCACCACACTCCAGTCGTGACATGGAACTGGGCTAGAGCAGCAAATCGCGAATGCCCATTTTGGTGTGGTTAGGCATACCGCAATGACCGGAATTCATCCGACTTTTTTTGAGATTCCACCTGACACCTCATTCCCCTCAGCTAACTTGTTGAAGGTCTTTGCAGCAAACTTTGCTTGACCCTCATCTCTACTTCCCTGAGCGTAAACCTACTTCTTCACTAGCACGTTATACTGATTTTCCATCATCTGATCTGCATCACTACTAACCTGATCAAGAGCCCTCGACTCCAAAAACATTCCTCTGCTCGTGTCCGAAAGATACTTCCACCCGTTTACTTGATTATCCTTCGGCAAGAAAAGCACACAGTGATGAGTTTCATTTTTCATGGACGTAATTTTGATAAATTCACCCCTAAGGTTTCTTCTCTTTTCCAACATAAGAACTCTTCCTGATGACCTTGAGGAGCCCAAAAAACCAGAAGATTGGTTATTCTGATTCAAGCCTTCCATCTTTCCTAGAAACCAGTCAATCTCCTCCCCATTCAACAGAATCCAACTGGACAAAGGTCCACTTCTTTCAGTGATTCGCATCCACTTCCGGCCGTGATTACTGAAGTCTTCAAACGAAATAATCTGCATCTCTATCTGGAAGCTTACTCTGACTGCTCCCTTACTACTATTCTCTACTGGTTTTCTGTTACTACCCTTTTCAACGATGCTAGTGTAGGTATCTCGTGCGCCCCTACCTTCCACATCAGGTCTATGCTCAACCTTTCCATCATCAAATGCTGCAGCCCTGCTTCAATGTCGTTCGTGCTATATCCAGCGTCGTTGAGGTCCCGGATTTAGGTTACGTGCTTAACATACCTTTTGTTCAAGATAGAAGTAGATGGGTGGTGGATGCAGAATATAATGTTGAAAAAGTTTCAAGATGATGAAAAGACCTCATAACTTTGGGCCCTTGTGGATGTAGATGAAGCTAAAAAAATTAGTTGAAGTAGAATAAAAAGTAAGTATGTTAAGAGGGAGGCTGTACTGTAATACCAAATTCTCCATAGGGTGCAAATGTGAGAAGAAGAAGCTTCATCTAGTTTACTCTTGCTCCTATTTCTCCTTGGGTATCTACTGTAATGCTAAAGGTATCCCACGTATGTTCAGTGTTCGTGATCCCGTGCGTGACATAGGTCTTTTCCCTGGTATCAAAAGGTAAAGTAGTCTAATCCAGTGGACTCATCCAAAGGTCAAGCTTAGGCTTAGAGAGGGTTTACCAATCTCAATAAAGTATATGATTGGTTCGAAGAACGTCTCGAGATTCAGGCGATTGCAGATTAGAGAACTAGTAAATATGTTCCTCCTCATGTCAACATATTTGATTGTCTAGGAGGAATTATGCTTCATACTTCACAGAGCTAGTTAGTTCTTCACTCACTTTTACTCACTAATTATTCCAGCAAACCTAGGTCAGACAGTTTCAGGTGTATATTTTTATCTAGATGAGAAGGTTTAATGGCTTTAGACTTTAGAGGAGTTTTGAAGAAGATAGGAGGGGCTGTTGTCCACTAAATTTTCCATGAAGAAGATATGGAAAATCAGTATTGAGATTCATATTAGGTTGGATGTTGCACATAGAATTGAAGTGAATGGCTCAAGTAGAAAGGTGTTTCAACATTGTTGTCTGACCATAGCGTTCTACTCATGCTGAAAAGTTAATTTAATAAGGTGACTATTAGGCCAGCTATTATATATATATATATATTTGAATATAGTTATAAGTTATCATAATCTTGGCCATCGAAGAAGCATATATATATATATATATATATATATATATATATATATATATTTGTATATAGTTATAAGTTATCACAATGTTGGCCATCGAAGAAGCAACACATTCATAGGAAGAGTAGGGTTGAAATGAAAATGTTGAGATGGGTGCGTGGAAAGGCTAAGAAAGACAAGGAACGATTGCACTCGAGATAATCTAGGAGTGGCCCCAACATTGTGATGTAGTTCTTTGCACTGTCTTTTCTTTTGGGTCTTTTTGACTCTTTTTTCTATGTTTTCTTTGTAGTTGGTTCCCCGTCTTGGGGAACTGATTACTTTTTGCTTGCTTTTGTACATTCTTCTCTATTTATATAATCTTCGTTATCGATCAAAAAAAAAAAAGACTTAAAAAAAGAAGTTGGTTAAGACGATTTGTCCCTGTGAAACAGAGATCTATGGAGAAACCTGAGAGAATTTATAACGCGGGCCAAGTTGAATGATCCGAAGGGATAAAAAAAAGACAAGGATTTGGATGAAGTCAGTTGGAATTGGTTTCAAGGAGCATTTGAGAACTGAAGATACTGTTTTGGCAGGTTCAAATGGCAGGACATGACTTTGTGTTGCTGATCAATTATTTAGAATGCCTTAACGGCATTGTTGTTGTATAGCATATGCCATTTTTGGTTGAATAAGGACAAGTTTCTTAGTTCGGCTGGGCTCCCATTTGGTTTTAACTGTTGGAATGTTATAGAGAAGTCCTACTAATTAATCTTTTAGGAATTGTTTAAAATTGATTTGTATGTGTAAGTATTTGGGCAACTTTTTGTTGTACTCATCCCAAAGGACTAATAGGCCAAAAGATTTCAAACTGATTACTTCGGTAGGGGCATTAGGAAATCCTTTTTCTTACTTTTGGTATTAGGTTTAAAAAAGTCTTGGAATAACATTACTACCTCCCCCCTCCCTCTTGAAGGTGCCTATGTAAGAAATAGACTAAAATTCGTTGCAGTATCTGTGGCAAATGAAGGTGTGAAAAAGAAATCTGGTCAAAAGGGGTTTGTTATTAAGAATTTAACATAGACTTTATGAAGGCATACAATCATATTGACAGAAATTTCATTATTATTTGGGGATAGATGGAGAAGATAAGTCATAGATGCATATCATTTATACCTATCTCAAATTTATAAAATGGATCTCTTAAAGGGTTGTTATCGGTATAATTTGAATGACTGATATGTTGTTTTGAAAGTATGTTAGAAGTATAATGATGATTGTTCTGTTATTTTGGACCTGTTAATAACTATTTAATGTTATTTTATTATGTTATATTTTGTTTATTACGTAAACTATTATAACATTTATATTTTATAATAAAGGCTTCAAAATAAGTTAAGAACCGACCTTCTGTTATTCTGGCCATTATTTTCATTATAGGTATTATTAAGTGTGTAACGCTCCTTTAACGTTATTTTAAAAATATGGTTCTTAGGTTATTTATGAGCCTTGTTCACAGTTGTTTTTTTTTTCTCCTAGGTCATTGTCGCGGATGTTTTAAGTTATTTTAAGACTTGGTAAAGAAGCAAACGCATGAAACTTTGAAAATACAAAACTGTGAAAGAGGTGAAAGTGTGAGATTGACCGAGTAGATGCATTAAGAGTGATAGTTTTAAGAATGATGCATGAGGATTAGAGCTCTAGATTAGGTGGAGGTGTTAGAATTGATTGGAGACACAAGTAAACACTACTATCAGGGTTATTGAAGTAAAGGAAGCTTTAGCCAAGATGAAAATGGACATTGAAGTGTGGAAATGAATTTAAGAGATCGGTGTATCTTGGTTGACTATATTATTTGATGAAATATTGAGGACTAGAAAACTGTTAGATACTTACAAGAGAAGGACTACAGTACCTAATACCTATACATAAGAACAAAGGAGATGTCCAAAATCGTATTAATTAAGCTTATAAGACAAACCATGAAATTATGAGAAAGTGTGATGGAGTAAAGATTATGACTAACTCTGATGTCAGTTTTCTTATATGCTAAGAAGATCTACCAGAGAGGTTATGTTTTTACTGAGATTAGTGAATAAATTTAGAGAGAAGAAGCGAGACGTTTTGGATAGGTGTTAGGGGGTTAGAGTCTGGAGAGCAATGGTAACTTACCACCTTTCACTACTGTGTTTGGAGCACTACCATCTTATAGAGTAACGGAGTTGAGTTTCAATGGTTGTTACACAAGAAAACACTTCCATTTCGTGGAGTTATTCACAGGTCATAGTGGAGAAATTTGCAAATATTTCAGGTTTGACAGGCCATTGAGATTCTCATGGTGCTGAGGCATTCATTATTCGTTTGGGGACAGTGGGGGCGAAATGGCTCTATTTTCTCTTATGTTGTTGATGGTGACTCCACCAGTGCTATTGGATGGATTTCAATGGTTGTTAAAGGACCTCAAAGGCTGTCTCATTTTTCCAAGAAAATGCAAAACCTAGTGCCTTTCCTGAACATCCCCTTTATGTACGTGCCGTGATTGATGTACAGGCTTGCATATAGTCTGGTTGCACTTGGAATGCCATCCAAATGTTGTGATGATGAAGAGATGATATCCATCATAATTTGATTTTCCATCGTCACAGAAACTATTGTTTAAATTTTTTGATTTGTGCTATCAATACCTGATGCTCCAAAGTAAACGTGTCTTTGATAAACTTTTGTACAACTATTTTTTGAACTTGATATTGGACCAATCAAAATAAAGTGATGAACTTTTTAGCTCTTCTTTAGAATGTTTGGGTATCCATTATCTAGAGAAACGTTCTTTATTCTTCTTCTTTTTATTTTATTTTATTTTAGTCCCTGTTTACTTGTAGATATGGTAAAGGGATCAAGTTGATAGCATGTATAGAATCATGAAATGGTGGATCTGGTTGCAATGTAATTCCAAAGGTGTGTTCTTGGTGGCTGGTGCACTCTTACTTTGACTTGACTTGAGCTGAGGCAAGCTTTAGCCCATATAGTCTTATTTGATCATTCTTGGTCTCATCCAGAGTAGCTTTTTCATGTGGACTGCCACATTACAGGAGATTGACCATGGACAACTTGGTGTCTACGAATTGAATTCTCCTAAATTGATGGTATCTTTGCAAAGGTGGCAAAGTGGCAGTGGATCATCTACTACTTCATTGTGAGTATGTAAGTAAAATATGGATCTTTTTTCTATGTAGATTGAGTGTGGATTGGTGTATGCCTGGTAATCTGGTTGACACTCTTTTGGAATGGAGACTGTAGACCGAGAGAGAAGAGATTCTTTCTATTATGGCATATGGCTCCTTTTGCAGTGGTTGGGTGGTTTGGGAAAGCAGAAACTATCATATCTTTGAGGGTAAAGAATGGAGTTTGCAGGAGTGTTGTGCGTATGATTTACATGTTACGATTTGCTAGGCCTCTTTTGCTTGGAAGTTTCAGGGATACGCGTTTTTGTTCTTCATTTGAGGTTATGGTATATGATGCGTTAATTTTGTAAAGTCTATTAAGCTAGTGGTTTTTGAAATGCCGTTTAGGCTAGAGATTTTTGTTTCTAGCCTTCATATGTATGTTTCATGGACATGAGACTTTGCCTCTCCTTTTCTCTTAAACAAAATTTCTTTTGCTTATCAAAAAAAAAAAAAGTTAGTTCTGATTGCCACAACTCGTTAGTGGTGGGGATCTTAGTCAGATCTGCATGTTGAAAAGAGATGAAATTCGTAATACTATGTATCATGTTTGTATCTTGTGTTGCTTCTTTTGTAATAGGCCTGTATTCCATCTGAAATATATATGGGCATTATTAATATGTTTGTTCATCTGACATTTTTTTGATTTTTATTTTTTCTTAGAAATTTCTCTCTTCGGATTTATGGGCATGTGTTTTGATAAAGGAGTGGTTCTTCTAGGGTTTGGAGAAGAGGCACTTACCTTTGGAAGTGGAAGAAGAAGTTGTTAGTGCAATAACTTTGATCCTTGGTTCTGTTCCCAACAAAGAGCTAAAGAACAACTTGTTAGCTAGACTTCTATCTCCTAGTTATGATGCCATTGGGAAACTTGTAAGCCTTTCTTATGCCTTCCACTGTCTTCTTTATCATTTAATGATGCCTATATATTGTTAGTGTGATATAGTTATACCCTTCTTCAAGCTAAATTTGTTCCAGCTTTCAGCTTCCAACTTCCAATTTCCAACTTTAGTCTTTAACCAGCAGCAATAAATCAAACATATTTCTTCTTGTTTCACCATTTAAGATGGTCAGTATAAATCAAAGATTTTTCTTATTGTTCCACTATCTAATATGACCAGTCTAGAGCACAATTTAATCGAATCGAAAACCACCTTTTGTTTGGAAAGGATAGCATTCATTTTCTTTTTTATAATAAATAACTTGGATATTTGTCACTTCTGAAATTGGAGAATGGATAAAGCTTTCTAAGATCATGCTATGTTTTTCATTATTTATATATAGGTATTTTTCTAGAAAACTCTATATACATGGTAACTATTCTAGATCATTTAGCATGGTTTGAGTAGATGTTTGTATTTTCCTTTATAGAATCAAGCCTATAAAAAAGGTAGAGATCAGAAGATTTATGGGTGGATGAGAGCAGGTCTATGGTGTCTTAGATAGACTATTTTCAGGGTTTTCTAGAGATTGGGGTTGAGGTTGAATTTTTGTTATGGTTAGTAGCATCTGGGTTTGGGTTCGAAGTACACTTTTTGTGTACTGAACGACCTTTTGTATTGTATTTATATTCTGCTGATTAATATATAGTTATTTTCACTGATAAAAAAAAAGTGTGTAAAAAACTAATAGTTCTAGTGAAATCAACTTTGTAGAGCATTGTTACGCAAAACAGCTTATACTTTAAGGCCTTCATCAATATTTTTACTCTTTTCTTCTTCTCTCTTCAGATTTTGTTTTGCTTGCTGGTTTGCATCAGACACTTGATTTGTTTCCAAAAGAGCAAGTATCAGTGTGCCTTCTTCTCTTGATTTCTTGGAGATACGCTTGAGCTATTGATATATTAAAGATTTTTACATAATGGTTATGTGATTAAGCCATTGACTTGAATCTCCGAGAAACCCCACCTTTGATAAGTATTTCTTTTACTTGTATCAGAAACTGAGAGAGATTGTTTTACGATAGGAATAGAGTTGCGAATTTTTAGCTCAATTTTATTCCTTTTGCAGGCTAATATATGGCTATAGAACTGTTACTGGTTTTAGTTGCTTATTGAAGTTGATATATGTTCATGCTATGTCACTCATGCTTGTGGTGATCTGTTATTCTTTATTCTTTCAGATTGATGAAGACAATGAAAATTCTCTGCGACAAAATCCTGGTACTTATGCCCAAGCTTTGAACTGTGCAGCAAGAGGACTTTACAGGTTTGGTCTTGAGAATGAAGATTGTCTGGTTATGCTGTTTATAAGCTATTTCAAGCAGCTGTTGCTTGGGGCCCATGATTCACTATAATCTATGCAGTAGAATACTTACATCTATACAAAAATACATACATATAAAAGTAAATACAACATAGACAATTCGTTGGACAGTTGGCACTATAATGGTTGATGTACTGACAGCTGAATGTCTACTTTGCAGTGTACTTTTGATGTGTCATAAACTATTAATTCCAGTTTGAGTATACATCCAACAATATTTTAGATAAGTTTTTTTTTTTGATAATGGTTACGAAATTATATAAATAAGGAAGAATGTACAAACAGTAAAGGAGGAGGCCAGCAGCTTCCCTAAGATAGGGAA
>JAUPMG010000013.1:12087351-12101974 GCA_031762675.1 Pachysandra terminalis | reverse complement strand
CCTCCTGTCTTGCCACCAAAGGATCATGGCAAGGCTTATATAGGAGGGCAACAAGGAGAGATTCTGAGTGTTGCGAAGGATCCTCCTGCTATAATCCCCAGTGTGGCAGGGGTTTCGGCTGCAACTGTCATAACTTTTGGCAGTGCCACTGCCAGAAGGGAAGAAGTGCAAGAAGCTTAAAGGGAAGCTGAAGAGATCTTTGAAGCTATCCCTGTAGTTAATATCTTCCCTATCTCTGATGTAAGTATATTAGGCTTTCATTTCTTGATATTTGCTTTAAATGATGTATGAAACTGAATTCGTTTGTTCTTTTTGCAAGATGGGGATGAAATAACTTTTTCTATTCCTTCGAATATTAGAAAATGAATATAGAGTGTTGTGGGAGCGGCTTCTCCAATGCAAGTTAAAGTTGAAATCGCTGTCGCAAATAAAAAGGATAAGATCCCATTAGCACCTCCGTTCGATGCTGAGATGTCATAACCGTAAATAATGAAGTAATGCCTCCTGCTGAAGCTATAACTGTAGACAATTAGTTATAAAAAAAAAACGATCTTTTTGCACAGTAAAATTCTCCTTTCTCCTTCCTTAATTAAATAAGGTTAAAGCAGATAGAGGGCCATTTTCGCTGAAGCCACGAAACTTCCATTTTTGTCCACCATCGCAAGCTTCATCTTTTCGTCCACCCCGATTTCTCACGCCATCCCAACCTCTACTCTTACCACCACTACCATCACCATCACCACCGCCACAGTAACTACAGAACAGAACGTATCTCTGTGGCGGAGCTTCTTTTCATCATGGACAAGAACACTCTCAATCTCCTCGTTACCATCTTCCTCCTCCCCCTCCTCCTCCCTTCCTCCGTCGCAGAGATCAACAACCTGAATTTCATCGCCGACTCTCGCCCCATGATCCTCTTCGAGAAATTCGGCTTCACCCATTTCGGCCACGCCACCATCATCGTCTCCAATGTCTCCGTCACATCCTCTCTCTCCCGAGCAGACCCCTCTCGCCTCGGCTTCTTCCTCCTCTCCGAAGAAGCCCTGCTTCAAGTCGTCCTCGAAGTCAAACATAACCCTAATTTCTGTGTCCTCGACAGCCACTACATTCTCCCTTTCTTCACCTTCAGAGATCTCTCTCCACCACCGGAAACCTTCTTTAACCACACTTATCCCATCACCTCCCCGAACGAGTACAGCCTCTTCTTCGCCAATTGCGCACCGGAAAGCCAGGTCACCATGACCGTCCGGACGGAGATCTACAACCTCGACAACGGCGTCAAGGACTACCTCCCCGCCGGTCAGACCCAGCTTCCCATCCTCTATTTCCTCTTCTCGATTCCGTATTTCGTATTTCTAGGGTTTTGGATCTACATCTGTTGCAAGAACAAACTCTCTGCACACCGGATCCATCTGTTAATGGCCGGATTGCTCTTAATGAAAGCATTGAATTTGATCTGTGCCGCCGAGGACAAACACTACGTTAAGGTTTCCGGCACTCCACATGGTTGGGACATCCTGTTCTATATATTCCAATTCATTAGGGTTGTATTGCTTTTCACTGTAATTGTATTGATTGGGACTGGATGGTCGTTCTTGAAACCCTTCTTGCAAGAGAAAGAGAAGAAGGTTTTGATGATCGTGATCCCGCTTCAGGTTCTTGCAAATGTTGCTTCTGTTGTGATTGGGGAGACTGGACCCTTTATTAGGGATTGGGTGACTTGGAATCAGGTGTTCTTGTTTGTTGACATTGTGTGTTGTTGTGCAATACTTTTACCGATTGTGTGGTCGATTAGGTCATTGAGGGAGACTTCGAAGACAGATGGAAAAGCTGCAAGGAATTTGGCCAAGTTAACGCTTTTCCGGCAATTCTATGTTATTGTGATAAGTTATCTCTATTTTACTAGAATTGTTGTGTTTGCGCTCAGGACGATTGCTGCGTATAAGTATCAGTGGGTTAGTAATGCGGCTGAGGAGATTGCGAGTCTTGCGTTCTACTGGGTGATATTTTATATGTTTCGGCCAATTGAGAGGAATGAGTATTTTGTGCTTGATGAGGAGGAAGAAGAGGCTGCAGAGGCAGCTCTTCGGGATGAAGAGTTTGAACTTTAAAGTCAATTTGGGAGAGGATTTGATCTCTGCATCCGTTACTGAACTGATTGTAACATTTTCAGAGCTGGATTACCAAATTTACAAGTAGAATTGCTGGGAGAGGTGCATTGCTGCTCCCATTTACATTTTTTTTTTGGGTGTAATAAGAAACAACATTATTTTGAAATCTGTGTTTTGGATTTCGGCTATTGGAGTTGCTGCTATTCTTCTCATGTCCTGATTTACAGGTAAAAGATAAGTTTTGCATTTGGTTCTGTTTTCTTTCCTCCACAAATTCTTAATTCTCATATACCATGATGGCAACATTATTAGTATTCACTAGTTCAGTTCTCTTCCATTATGAAAATTTTGTGATAGCGTATTGTTAGAGATAGTGGGTGGCTCATATTCACTAGTCTCTAGATCACCGGTAACTCGTTTGTGCCGAGTCAGTACCATGGGGTTGGGGGGTGGAGCCTCCCTGCGGTATTGTATGGTAAGGGTATATTGGGGATTTGCCTTATATATCGGGTAAGAGTATAAGTGATAACCCTAATTCGTTTTCGTAATAGTGGAAACTTCTTCTCTCCCGTGGACGTAGGCTTTGCCGAACCACTTATATCTGTGTGCATTGTTTTGATCTTCGTTTTATCGTGTTTATTATTATTGCTTGATCCCGATCAACACTTATGTTTGCTGATAGTTAATTGCTTGTAATCGTAGTTAAAAAAAAAAGCCAAATTTGAATCATGGGTGATGATATTTTTGTTACTGTTTCCTCGTTCTGTCTCTGTTGTTTGTCTTAAGAAATCTAATCATTTTGGCATGATTTGGTGGCCATTTGATCTAGTCGATATATACGGTCTGAGACATAGTGTTTAAACTCGGTATGGGATCGGGGATTGTCCCGGTCCAATACCAAGTTGGATTGCCGATCCAAACATGTTTTTTTGAAATCATGAAGTTTTTGAGGGGGTGTCGGATGATCCATATTGGATTGTTCGATTTGAGTCGTCAAAAACCGAGTCAGATTGTCTGGATCAGACGATTTGATTCATCCGAAACCGAGTCAAAGAACTTTAGCAATTTTCGGGATCGGCTGATACTTAACACTGTGGTCTGAGCACTATTTAGTTTTCTCTTTTGTCTTTCACTAAGAAATAGTCATACTTGTGTGGTCTGAACCATTTCTACATGGAAACTTGGTTGTGATATTGAATTATGACAATTGTTGGTATGAAACTATAGTTGCATATAGCCTTTACTTTGTGTTACCTTGAAAATAGGTCTAGGTAGGGTAAGAACTTGGAATATGTTTAATCACCTTTAGAGTCGCCTAGTTCGTCTGGCGGTAGGTCTATTCTGTACACCTTGTTTCTTGGCTGCAAATGAGATTACTAGGGTATTGGTTTATGATGGTGAAACAGTATATTTTGTGGGTATGGGATTCTCTACCATAATTAATTGATAGAATTTTGACTTACAGGGAAAAGAGTGTTTTTGACATGGTGATATAGTACCTAGATTTGATTCTAGAGGATGTTTGTCAAAATATAACTCAAAAGAAATGCGTGATAGAATCGAATAATTGTTCGAGGCGCATATTTGTTTAGAGGAAGGTTTATCCTTTACGCTTTTGTTTCTAGGCCAATGGTTGTTGACGGTATGGACCAGACCGGACCGGATTGATCCTTTAAACCTTGTTTTCTATGGACTCAGAAGAGGGAATCAGTCTTTCTCTGGGTATGTGTAGATACATCCGTGTGGTTAAGTTACAGAAATGTCTCATGTAGAAAAACATTCACCAGTTTGACCACGCGAAGGGTCTTTCTGTTGGAATGAAACTATTGTTGAGCTTAACAATTGTTATATGAACCAAATGATCTGATTTGAGTCTCATCTGAATATATGGACAGGCATTTATTTGTGTTATCCTGGTAATCCTGCTGCAGTGACCTTCCAGTTTAGTTGATGTCCATGCTTGATATCTATGATTAGTAGGCTCAAAAAGATGCAACACCGATTTCTTTGGAGTACCTTTCTCATGTTAAGTAATTTTCTCATGTCAAATTTACAATGGTTTCCAGCTCCAGATGAGATGAACCTTCTGAAATTCTTTCTTGAGCTTGATTTGTTTTTTCTTTTCTCTCAGAGTGGTCAAGAATATAGAATGTTGCACTGAGTTTAGTTCTGCAATACCAAATATGAAAAAATTAGCTATTGACTGCAGAGTGGGTACTAGATCTTCAAATCTTCTTGATTTTGGTTTTAAGGAACACCATAATATCGTTGGCAGTGTTGTTATATTGGGATCGTTCAATTCGTTTATTCTTGACGGTGTTTCATTACAGATTTGTGAGGTTTTTGTGAAGATACAATATGACAATGATATATTTGTTTGGTGTTCTGCCAGGCATTTATGGCTGTAGATATGCAACTGTTTCGGTATGTTAACTGCTACCCAACCCTTTATTTGGTGTTTGTATTGCATGGTTTCTACTATTTCCTATCTGCACTGGATCTCTGAAATGCATTTTGATGTTTAAAATTGATCTCACATAAGGAGAATGTAGTTTGGAATTTTTTTTTTCTTTTAAGCTCCTACAATATTCTTAATCCTTCAATAGGTTAACTATTCAAGTAAATTTGAAGGATGCATTTCAAGCTACGCTTTTGAACGGGTCATTTAATCCCAGTAAAACTGTGTTGATTAACACTAGGGGTGTCCAACGTGCTTTATTGTGCCGTGCCTAATTTTGGGCCCCCGAGGCCAGGCCTGGCACACGGGCAGTGCCTGCGCTTTTATACCGTTGTCAAAACGATGTGCCCCGTGCCCCGTACCCAATCATGCTTGGGATGTGCCGTGAACTCATATCATTCTTGTGGGGTAAACCAAACAAGGCCAGGAAAATCAATACTTTGGGTTGCATCATTCTTGTGGGCTAAACCAAACAAGGCCAGGACAATCTATACTTAGGGTTGGGATAAACTTTGTAGGGTCTCATTCTCATATCCATAAGTTGTTATTTACGGCATGGCTTCAAGGATCGGATTTGATTGGCCGATCTCGATTGGGATCGACCAGGACTGGTCCGATACCAAGCCACGATACAAACTATTGTATCATGTGGTTTTGGATTGGGCCGATCCAACCAATACCTATAAGGATTGGCTGATCCAGTCCAATCCAATTTTTTATTTTTTTTTTCAGTTGGCATTGGATCGGACCAATCCGAGCGATACTAATACGGATCGGCTGATCTGGACCGATCCAATTTTTTTTTTTTTTGATGTACGATCCAAAACTTGGATTGGACCAGGATCAGGGGCCGACCATTCCGATCCAAGATCCCGAGAATAAAAACTTTGATTTACGGTCTAGTATGTTAAAAAAATTCTTAGTATGGTATGATCATACTCTTTAAAAGTTATTAAGATTTAGTGATTTTTTTCACTTTAGAAGTTGAATTCTCCAAAACACCCTTAATAGAAGTTTTCAAAATATTAGTTTTGGCCCAACCCCTTTCACCCCCACCCCTTAATCTCAATCCCTTTGCGGCGGCAGCGGTGCGGCAAATCACCCTATTTCCCGCAGCACCATTTCTCCGACAAACACCTCTCCCTTTAATCTGGTAATTTCGTTCGCTTCTTATTCTTCTTCTTCTTCTTCTTCTTCTTCTTCTTCTTCGCATTCCTCCATCCAAAAACCCTCACCAATAGTCCACATTCCTCCATCAAAAAACCCACAACAGTACCCCTTTCATCATCATTAAAGGTAGCTTGATGAGTCGAGAAAGATTGTAGTAAGTGAAGAAGAGATATGTCGAGTCTCAGTCACTGTGCTAGGATTTTGTCTAAAAGAAAAATAGGTAGGATGGAAGGATTGTGAAGAAAGGAAAGACTGTCTATTTATGTGATAGTTATGCAATGTGTTAACGTGGTTTGAGCCGAGTATTACTGAACTGGATGTGGAGGTTGAGGGTTGTGATATGTGACTATTTAGTGGATGAATGGGAAAAGGGTTGGAGTGAATACCTAAATTAGAAGTTGGATTTGTTGAGATTGTTTGTGATGAATTATTTTGCGATGAGATTTCATCAATGAACAATTTTTTATTTGCTATTAAGTCTTAAACAAAATATTTGAAAGCATTATAGTTTCCTACAAGGTGGCCAGAGGTTTGATGAAAATGACAATATTGGTCTTCTCGATAGTTTTTGTGTTTGGGGGCGTTTGGTTTGATGTGTGGGTGTTGGATCATGCTCTAGGCTAGTAGGGTTTGAAAAAGATCGATGTAGTTTATAGTGTATATTTTAGGGGGTATTCTTTCTTGTTAAGCCTGGCCAGATTTAAATGTAAATTGTTTTTCTACCTTATGAATAGTATTAGTTTGGGAACGAGGATGGATATGTAGGCAGGAAGCCATTGGTTCAGCATTAGATCGGAAAGGGAAGGTTCCATTTACTTCGAAAGCTCATTGGATGGCAATGCCATGTTGGATGACTTTATCAAAATAGTTAAGGCCTACTGATAATTGGAATTGAAATTCAAGGGCAAGTGCTCTAATGAAGGTAGAGACAAGAAAGTGTTCGGGTTGTTGGCCAAGAAGCTGACTAGCAAGAGTTCTCCAACAATTGTAAAAATGGGTAAATGTTTCATCGTGTTTTTGTTTCATGTTGGCTAAATCATCTAAGGTTATTTTAGTGTCTGAGTTATAAGCAAATTGGTTGATAAAAAGGTGGGCGAGTGGTAAGAATAAAGTGACAGATTGACTAGGTAGGTGGGCAAACCATGTAAGGACAAGTCCAGCTAGGCTTTGGGGGAATAATTGAAGGAGAAGTGCATCATTATGCTAAATATTAACACATTTAATTAGGAAAGCTTTAATATGAGTGCGAGGGTTTTCGGTACCGAAATAAAGGGTAAATTGTGGTATGGTGAAGTTGGGAGGGAAAGACACATTGGTGATGGATTCTGGAAATGGTGAAGTTGGGAGGGAAAGACACATTGGTGATGGATTCTGGAAAAGGTAAGGAACAAAGTTCGTGTAAGGATAAGATTGGGGTATGAGTTTTATGGCCTTCTAATTGTTTTGATATAAGTTGATTTACAATATTTTTGAGGTTATCATGTGGTGATTGAGGTGTAGCGGGAGTTGGGTTTAGTGTAGGTTGGGATGAAGGCGGTGGTGGGCCAATGTTAGATGGTGGGATGGTATAGGTAACTGTTGGGCATTGTGTATAATCCGGATCAATGGGGTGACTTGTTAGTTGGGGTTGGGTGGGAGGGATAGTAGGTGTTTGGTTGTGGCTTAATTGTTGGCGTAAATCTTGATTTTTAGCTGCAAGTTCAGATAAACGTTGATTTAAAGCAACTAATGCTTCTTCAAAAGCTGATGGAGATACATTCTGCTGTTGGGTTTCACCAACTAAGGTGCCAATGGACTCTAGGATAGGAAAGTAGGGGTTAAGGGCCAGCTCAATAGTGATATCAGGAAGGGTAAAGTGAGCGGCCATTGGAAGGTTATGTGATCGTCTAGATTGTCCTCTAGTAATAACATGCATACAAAGTGATCAGGTGTGTGGGGAGCTCGGGCGTGCCAAAATGTAGGTATATATTATGTAAACTGCAATCAATTTTAATGAACTAAATAAGGTGTCAGTACATGATAATCCAAAACATAGACGATTCAATAGAGAGTTAATTAATAAAAACAAAAGGTGCAAAAAATGCTGAAATTGCATAATCACAATAAAGAGGTCTAATGTATAGTTTTATAGCAAAAGAAAAAAAAATAAATAAAAGGAAATATTTAAAAATAAATCTTAATTAAAAGATGATGTTTAGGACTTCCCTGGTCGAAATGGAGCCCGTGCGATACTCATAAAATGTAATCGGGCTATAGATTTCTCTTCCAACTGAGCTAGTTACTCTACAATATAAGAATGATTACTAAAGCTATAGAGGTATGAGGTGGGCTATATGTAAGCTCTGTTGTGAAGACTATAATGGATGAGATCTAAACTTACTTCCTAGAATGATTTAAGAATGAAAAGAAATACTGCAAGAAATAAAAAAAAGTAATGAGGAGGAGTTGTTTCTTTGTGATTGTTGAAGACGATTGCTTCGTATCCTATAAGAATGCCGAGTGGGGTTTATATAGGAGGAAAAGTTTAAAAATGGATAAGAGAAACACAGACCTTGTTAGGGTTGCCAAGATCACCATAATTCGACCGTTGGAGTTGTCAAATTGGTTTTGTTAAAAAAAAAACAATGTTGCCAAGTTGGTGAGTGGAGCCGTTGGAGGATTTCTAGTGGGAGATTTGGTATTTTTTGGTGTAGATTAAGGCCCAATTTCAGGGTTTTTTTGGGGATGGTTTGTTTGGGTTTAGAAGAAGAGAAAGAAGAAGAAGAAGAGAAGAAAAGGGAAAGGGAAAAGGGGCACTGGGAGAGAGCATGGGGAGAAAGAGATAGTAAAGAGGACACATGGTTGTGGGTCCCATTGTCCCTCTCTCTTTTGTTATTTTTTTATTATTTTCTTTTTTTAATAATTCATATTTACACACCGCTCCCTTTATCTGGTAATTTCGTTCTCTTCTTCTTCTCCTTCTTCTTCTTCTTTCTCTTCTTCCACCGTCTGTAGCCTCACCATTGAAAACCCATTCCTCCATCCGAAAACCCTCACCAACAGTTCCCATTCCTCCATCAAAAAACCCATAGCAGTACCCCTTTCACCACCACCTCTATCACACTCCCAAAATCCAATACTGCACCCACTTCATCAACCCCATAGTCAATTGAATCAAGCCCTAACCCGTCTTTTGACTTTTGCAGCAACAATAGGGCTTGGTGTGGTCTACTGCTTGAGTTGCTGTGCACAGGAGCAGATAGATGGTGGAACTGAGGGGTTTACCGGTGATGAAGAAGGGTTGTTAGAAGTTGGTGTTCAGACGATGTGGAGGTGAGATGATGCATGTGATGTTGGAGGGTTGGGGGTAAATGGTGGAGGTTGCAGGTTTTAATGACGGGGTTGATGAAGAGGGTGCGGTAGTGGATTTTGGGAGTGAGATAGAGGTGGTGGTGAAAGGGGGTACTGTTGTGGGTATTTTGATGGAGAAATATGAACTGTTGGTGAGGGTTTTTAGATAGAGGAATGGGTTTTCGATGGTGAGACTACATACGGTGGAAAAAGAAGGAATGAAGAAGAAGAAGATGGAAGAGAAGAAGAAGAGGAAGAAGATGGAAGAGAAGAAGAAGAAGAAAGAAATTATCATACTAAAGGGAGAGGTGTTTGTTGCTGCGGCTGCCGCAAAGGGATTGGGATTAGGGGATTAGGGGAGGTGGAGGTGAAAGGGTTGGGCCAAAATTGATATTTTGAAAACTTCTATTAAGGGTATTTTGGAGAATCTAACTTCTAACATGAAAAAAATCACTAAATCTTAATAACGATTAAAGAGTACGATCGAACCATACTAAGACTTTTTCAACACACTAAACCGTAAATAGCAACGTGTGGATATACCTTACCTTAAAAAACCCTACTTCCATGTCTAAAGTATTTAAATACCCTTTTCTGGTTTTGTGAAAAAAAAAAAAAAAAAAACATAGAAATGTTGGTCTTACTGTCAAATATGATTAAGATATATACTTGATAAATGCCTCCAAATCATACATGGATAAAGGGAAGGGATCTCTTTATCCATAGGTCATTACTAGTAGGGATGTCAACGAATTCAGATTGGATGAGGTCTGAGGGCATATCCAAATTTGATTTGATTAAAAAGTCGGATTGAATCTGATCATACTAATCACTTACCAAATCTGATTAATTTAGATTGGGATCGGATTCAAATAATTATCGATTTTTTCGATAAACCTATTTTATAGTTATAAGAAATCATTAATTTAGAATATTTAATATATATATATATATATATATATATATATATATATATTTAATACTTATAATCATCCAATATTATATTTGTCGGGTGGGGTCCAGGCCCATGAGTTGGGCCCAACTACACTCACGTGAGTTGTGAGAGCTTAACGCTCTCACACTTTAAAAAAAGGAAAAATCAGAAAAAGGGTTAGAGAAGACGTGAGAAAAAAATTTGGGGTTTTCTCTTTGGGTGAAGAAAGAAGAAAGGAAGCTGGGGTTTCATCTAGGTGCTCAAGAAGCAAATGTTTCTTGTGATTACTCTCTTCACTTTTTCATCACATTACGTTTGGGATTCTCCAACAAGGTTGGAAGGCTTTGTAGTTGTGGTGAGTTGTTGTCTTTGTTGGAGCTTGGAGAGATAAATCTTATATCTTTTCATCTACTTGTATTACCTCAAGTTTTGGGCAAAAACTTGAGAAGAAGCTATTGTACTATTTCTAGTTTTGAGATAGTGGAGTATTTTCTCAGAGTTGCCTCGTGTTTTTTCCCTTCTCATTGGAGGGTTTTCCACTTAAATCTGGGTGTTGTGGTTTGCCTTCTTTGTGTTTGATATTTTGCCTCCATTACTTGCTTTATTTGCTATTATTGTTTTTGCTTTGGCTTGACTCTATTTTTCAAATTTATGTTGGTTACTTTGATTTGCACATAACTGGGAAGCCAACTCTCATGCCTTGTCTTCCCCAACAAGTGGTATCAGAGCAAGGTTGTTTGCAGTGTGGTTGTGTGTTGATTGAAATAAAAGGCTCGACAAATAGGATCGTTAGCCTTAATAACTCAAATTGGTTGATTTGGAAAGCCAAAATGGAAGATACTTTGTATTGCAAAGACTTGTATTCACCTATTGAAGGTGATGAAGCCAAGCCAAAAGAGATGACTGAAGATGAATGGAAGAAACTGAATAGAAAGTGTATTGGTCACATTAGGCAATGGTTAGATGATAGTGTATTCCACCATGTGTCTATTGAAACATCTGCCAATTCTCTTTGGAAGAAGCTAGAGGAATTGTATGAGGGGAAAACAACGGGAAACAAGGCTTTCCTAATAAGAAAGCTTGTGAACTTGAAGTTCAAAGAAGGTGGTTCCATTGCAGAACATTTGAATGAGGTACAAAACATTGCAAATCAGTTGTCTACTATGAAGATGGTTTTAGATGATGTGCTCCGAGCTTTGTTGCTACTTACCTTATTACCAGATAGTTGGAAAACCTTGGTAGTGTCACTTAGTAATTCAGCTCCAAATGATGTGCTTACCATGAGTCAAGTTACAAGTAGCTTGCTCAATGAGGAGACAAGAAGAAAATCAACGGGTAGTGATAATTCTCAAGCTCTTGTCACTAAGAACAGGGGTAGTAGTAAGCTTAGAAAGCAGCATGGTCGTGATAAATCCAAGGGGAGATCAAAATCAAGGGATAAGGTAAAGTGCCTTTACTGCGGTAAAGACGGTCACGTGACAAGAAATTGTAGAGAGTTAAAGAGAGCAAAAAGAAGGCAAAGCCAAAAATAATGACAAGGAGTTTGTTGTCACTCTTAATAGTGATGTGAGTGTGATTGATGGTTGTGATGGTGATTGCATTAGTGTTGCATCTTCTTCACAATTGGTTGATTGGGTGGTTGGTACAGGTGCCTCCTTTCATGCTACTCCACATTGACATTTTTTCTCATCTTACATGTCAGGAGATTTCAGCTTTATGAAGATGGGAAATAACAGTTCTTCACAAGTTGTTGGAAAGGGAGATGTATGTATTCAAAACTAATTTGGGGATGAAGTTGTTGTTGAAGGATGTAAGGCATGTGCCAGATCTTTGTCTAAATCTTATATCTATAGGTTCCTTTGATGATGGAGGCTACCAATCGGCTTTTGATAACGAGTGTTGGAAGTTGACCAAGGGTTCTCTTGTTGTTGCTAAAGGGAAGAAGTGTTGCTCCCTTTACAAAACGCCGACACATGTTTCCTATGGTGAAGTAAATACCACTATGGATGAGACTTCAACAGATTTGTGACATAGATGACTTGGCCACATGAGTGAAAAAGGTATGCAAATCCTAGGAAAGAAACAATTTCTCCTAAACTTGAAAGGTACGTCCTTAACTCTTGTGATCATTGTTTATTTGGCAAGCATCATAGAGTTTCCCTTGCTAGGAGTCGTCTAAAGAAGAAAAGAGAAATTTTGGACTTGGTATATTCTGATGTTTGTGGTCCCATAGAAGTAAAGTCTCTAGGTGGTAACTCTTTTTTTGTTACTTTTATTGATGATTCTTCAAAAAAAAGTTTGGGTGTACTTACTAAAATGTAAAGATCAAGTGTTTCAGTTTTTTCAGCATTTTCATGCTAGGGTCGAAAGGGAGACAGAAAAATTGTTGAAGTGTCTCTGTACCGACAATGGAGGAGAGTACACCTCAAATGAGTTTGAAGCTGACTGTACCAAGTATGGCATAAGGCATGAGAAGACAGTTCCTCGTACACCCAACATAATGGTGCAGCCGAGAGGATGAATCGCACCATCATTGAGAGAGTCTGAAGTATGCTATCAATGAGCAAGTTGCCCAAGTCTTTTTGGGGTGAAGCAGTTCGTGTGGCTTGTTAATTTATTAAAAGGTCTCCATAATTTCCTTTGGACGGTGATATACCAGAGAGGGTTTGGACTCAACAGGATGTTTCCTATTCTCACTTGAGGGTGTTGGGTGCAAAGCTTTTGTGCACATACCTAAAGAAGAAAGATCCAAGTTGGATGAAAAAGCAGCACCATGCATATTTGTGGGATGTGCAGATGAAGAGTTTGGGTACAAGCTATGGGATCCAAAGAAGAAGAAGATAGTCAGAAACAGAGATGTGGTGTTTCATGAAAACCAAAACATTTCAGACTTTGAGAAAGTTAAAACGCCAAAGCAGGTTAGTGTTGAGGTTATTGACCTTAATCCAGTTCCTTCTCCATTGCCATAGGTTGTAGATGGAGATGAGGTGCAAGAAGAGGCGGTTGGTGGAGATGATGTACCAACACATGAGGATGTTAAGCAGGGGGAGCAAGACTCTCCACAAGAGGTTGTTTGATCTTAGAAGATCTAACAGAGATCATCAACCATGAAAGAAGTATCCAGTATCTGAATATATACTACTTACTGATGAAGGAGAACCAGAAAGTTTCCAGGAGGCACAATCTCATAAAGACAAGACAACTGGTTGAAGGCTGTGCAAGAAGAGATGAATTTCTTGCATAAGAATGATACTTACGAGTTGGTTGAGTTTCTTGAGGGCAGAAAATCCTTGAAGAATAAGTGGGTGTTTAAGTTAAAAAAAAGGTGACAATGAGAAGCAAGTGAAGTACAAAGCCGTTTAGTGGTGAAGGGCTTTGGTCAAAAGAAGGGAATTGATTTTGATGAGATCTTTTCTCCAGTTGTGAAGATGTCATCCATTCAGGTGGTTTTGGGTCTAGCAACTAGCTTGGACCTTGAGGTTGAACAATTAGATGTCAAGACTACCTTTCTTCATGGTGACTTGAAGGAAGAGAGATCTACATGGCACAACCAGAAGGGTTTGAAGTGAAAGGAAAGGAGTACATGGTTTGCAGGTTGAAGAAAAGTCTTTATGGGCTTAAGAAAGCCCCAAGACAATGGTATAAGAAGTTCAACTCATTTATGGTGGGTCACGGGTATGAAAGAACAACTGCAGATCATTGTGTGTATGTTAGAAAATATTATGATGGTAACTTCATTATCTTTTTGCTTTATGTTGATGACATACTAATTGTTGATCAAGATGTTAACATGATTTGCAAGTTAAAAGATGAGATGTTCAAGTTTTTTGACATGAAGGACTTAGGGCTTGCACAACAAATTTTAGGCATGAAGATAGTACGTGATAGGAAAGCCAAGAAGTTATTGTTGTCACAAAAAAAGTATGTTGAACGGGTGCTTGAAAGGTTCAACATCAAGTATGCCAAATCAGTTAGCACACCACTTGTTAGTCATTTCAAGCTAAGTAACAAGATGCGTCCCACTACCAAGGAAGAAAGGAAAAGATGACAGATATACCTTACTCCTCTGCTGTAGGGAATTTGATGTATGTTATGGTTTGTACAAGGCTAGACATGCTCAAGCAGTTGGTGTTGTGAGCAGATATTTTGCTAATCCAGGGAAGGAACATTGGGAAGCAGTGAAGTGGATTCGCATATATCTTAGGGGGACTTCCAAGTTGTGCTTGTGTTTTGAGGGTGTAAAACCAGTTGTGGAAGGCTTTACAAATTCGGATATGTCAGGTCACGTTGATCGTAGAATGTCTACTTCAGGTTATTTGTTCACTTTTGCAAGGGGAGCTGTTTCTTGGCAGTCTAAATTACAGAAGTGTGTTGCTCTTTCTACGACTGAGGCAGAATATATTGCTGCCACGAAAGCAGGAAAAGAGATGTTATGGATAAAGAGATTTCTCCAAGAACTGGGATTGAAGCAAGAGAAATGTGTGGTTTATTGTGACAGTCAGAGTGCTATTGACATGAGCAAGAATGCTACATACCATGCTCACACCAAGCACATAGATGTTCGGTATCATTGGATACGTGATGCTTTAGAAAAGCAATTGATGCTACTTGAGAAGATCC
>JAUPMG010000013.1:12072861-12087251 GCA_031762675.1 Pachysandra terminalis | reverse complement strand
CAAGTGCAAGGGATGTCAAATCAGGATCACTCATCTTTATGACATTTAACAAACCAAGCAAGCCAAACCGATCTGGAACCACTTGAGCCATCTGTGTAGGCTTGATCCCCTGATCCCTGTATGACTGACTCCTAGCTGACATTTGATGCAAGCGAAACTGGGACTGGTTCTGTTGTAGTTGATACTGCTGAATAAGCTGGTCATAGGACCCCATACCAGCAACCGAGTTTAGAGAGTTTAGGGGTCTTAGTCCAATGCTAGATGGTCCGCTGGCCTGAACCTAAGCAAAGAGGGAAGGGTATTCAAAAGTCAGTTTTAAGTCATGAACCTACTCACATTTGAGTACACCATAATAATTCTGCATATCAACCATTCATGGCCCAATGATCAAACCTGTGAGTGATAGCTTGCATGAGAAGATGGAAATATGTCAGATCCATGTAATTGGAGAAGATCCTGACCATTTGCAGATGCAAAGGAGACATTACTGCTACTAACTGATGGAGCATGTTGCTGTTGCTGTTGCTGTTGCTGTGGTGGACGATGGGATGAATATGCTCCACCTAAGCTGAATGCAGCAGACCTCCCCATCTAAATATTATAATATCGAAGAGTGAGGGAAAAATAACAAGGCTTGAAGCAATAAATGATATAATGCGAAAGGGTCAAAGGGCTCAATCTTCACAAAAGAAGCTAGGGCTCACTGGGAAGTGCTGAGGTTGCATCATAGACATATTATTGTCATGAAGTTGCTCTTTCTGGTGTAAATCAATTGCATATTCAGCATTAGTACCTGCACAAGAATAAGATGGCATGATCAAACACCAAAATCATTTAGAGATCAGAAGGCAAGGGCAGCCCTACAGAACTTCAAACCATCAAACATGACAACTTTAAATAACTATCCGTCACAATGATAAGTGGTCTGAAATAGATTAACTAAAATGTATGATTTGGATGATAAGTCTCTCAAACAAGCAGCAAACAACTAAAGCTCGATACAGACTTGACTAAATTTGTCTAGTCCTCAAGACATAAGTTCAGACAATAATAAGTAAATAAATAAAACTACATCCTCAACATTTTAAGCTGTCTGAACCTACTTCAAAATGGTGGAAATTATAATCCGAGTTCCCCCATAGCATCTAAAGAATGTAATGGACAATTAGAAGATCATACCGAGTTTTGCGGATGTGATGTTCATCACTCTTGTTGGGAAGAAAATTTGCAGCCAAGAGAATCTTGTCTGACAATAATGATAGACTATACTATGACTAGAATGAACCTGAGGGATGAGACACTTGTCCCCCACGAAGGCGACTTTGAATTGAAAACTAGCTATAATCTGGCATTTGGAACTTTTATCACAATCCTAGACTCACATTTGCTACCAATAGGCCAGAAAAACTTGCACCAAAAGAAAATGAAATGCTAATCGCTAGGGCTAGGGTTTACCAGTCAGAACTACGAAGATTCATATTGTAGGAAAACGATGAATTATTTCTTGACTATGGACAATACCAGTAATGGTATATAATACCACAAGGAAAAAAAGAAATGTATAATAACAATGACCTACAATTGATCCCCCAAATATGTCATATCATAATCAAGGTCAAGAGAATATCTGGGCACCTTTAAATCCCGGTAATGCTGGGAAATCTTCATTTTGGATGCTGAACTCGTGGCTTTGCTGAACAATGGGACTAACACCAACACCTTGTTTCCGCAAAGAACCTGCAAATCTGTGGTCAAGTGACGCTCTAGTTGCACAAGTAAGGTCCTGAAGTGAAGATCTAATACTAGAATTCTAAGCAATTAATTACCAAGCTGTCCTTGAGGCCCTCCAGCAGAACTAGGGCGACCGGTCAACTGTGGGAAGTCATTAATGTCAAAAGGGGAATTGTTGTTCAAATTCACATCATTTAGCATTCCCATCGAGCTTAGATTATTCCTTGCTTGGACTTGGCTTTGTGAAAATGGAACTCCAGTAGTGTAAGAATTTCCCAGTATAGATAGTAGCTGCGGAGATGCTGAATCCAATGCATGTTATTTGCTATAGCAGAAAATTATTGCTCAATTGTCAAAATACCTTCAAGATAGATATTCCTCAATGGCCAAAAAATGATTAGCTTCAATGCAATAATCTTAAAGAATTATCCTGTAAGGATCACAAAGTACCAGCAAAGGAAAATTCCTTTCCAAACAGGGAAATGGATTAAGAGAACAGTCTGCAACACAACTGAAAATAATGCTACGAAATAAAAATATGCGGCAAGATTTCACTTCACAACAAAAGGAATCTTACCTTGAAGCTTAAAGCTAATTATTATTGGGAGAAAATGATTTCAAGTTTTCAACCAACCTCCATCCAGAAAACGGAGAAAAAGTTTAACTCCAGTTTTGTGAGGAGGCATGGATTCTATTAGATGTCCAACACTTCTTGACAAATAATATCTCCTGACAATATTCTGTAAGCAGTAGTTTGTAACTTCAATAAATTCGCAAAATTATTTGGTGACTGGGAGCACACAGATAATTCCTGCATTAATGCTACAGCGTTACCAAGATTTTTTCAACTCCGGCTTTATGAGAAGGAAGCATGGATTCTCCTGACAATATTTGCAATAGTTTGCATATTCATAAAATTCACATTATCATCAGTGAATGGAAGTGAACAACTTGCAACACTGATTTTTTTTTTTTTTTTGATCGGTAACAACTTGCAACACTGATGCTATACTGTTCTCAATATTTCTTACCTCCGGCTTTATGAAAGGAATCATAGAATCTATTAGAAGTCTATGGTTCTCAATAAATAATATCTCCTGACAATATATGGTTAATACTCTCTAAATTTTCATAATTCACAATATCATTTGGTGAATCCAGATGGCATATGGTTAATTTGTTAGGCCATTAACAAATTAAAAAACAATATAATAATACCATATAAGCATAAAACTATTACCTGATTGAAGAACACCACTGATTAATCTGTTAGGTCCTTGTACACCACCAAGACTTCCAGATCCACTGTTTGGAGCTAAATTTAGGCGAGATGCAAGACCAGGGACAGATAATGCTCCTCCAGAGCTTATGTTCCTTCCCAAGTCACCCCCACCAACAATGTTTCCCATTGAGCCTGACAACCGAGGACCTGAATTTCCCAAAATTGGAGATACTCCCAATCCTGAAACAACACTCTGGTTACCAATTGCAAGAGTCTGGGGAAATCCGCGGAATAAAACCACCAATTCCATTCATGTTATTACTAAATACAGGGTTTCCAAAAACACTTATACCTCCTCTATTTGTGCCCCCTGAATGTCCATGTGAGCTGCCATGAGATATCTGTATTTCAGAAGAAAAATGTGTATAAAGCCATGGTTCAGAACTGGAACATAAATAACCTATAGAACCTTATTACAGTGCACCACTTAATAGATAACATGTAACACATAGCATGCACAACTCAAACAAAAGTACCTGAGGAAGAGCAACAGGAAGATTATTTGATGCAAATCTTCCACTAGAAAGGCTTCCAGTAGGTTGTTGAACACCACCAGAAGGCATACCACTTATTGTTGAGTTTCTCGATGCAAGAGTGCCAGGCATGTTGGGAACATTGAAGCTCCCATGGATGTTATGCAACCCTTGAATGTTTCCTATTAAGAAGAAATTTGGAATTATGTAAAAATACAAACATTAATAAAAAGATATCAACTTGAAAGAACCTTCCAACCAGTGTGATGAAAAACAGGGGACGCTGCAGCAGACTGAGCAGAAAAAGATGTTGCAAATGATCGTCCTGTGGCATCTGGAAGATTTGAACCTGATCCGCTAAGAGCAGACTGCATCAAGAAGTGCTATCAATTTGACACAAACAAACAATTCATACCAGGAAGATGTGTATGACTCAAAATCCTAGCCACTAAGAAAACAAAAAAAGTTGCACCGTGAGATAAAATAACCATCAGACACATATGTTACATGGACTTTTCTGTTTAAGCAAGAACCAATGTCTACATAATACAACACGAGTATGGGTACAGTTCAGTCACAACTAATTTAATGAATGGAAATTGTATCTATGTATTGGTTTTTGCCATATTATGATAATACCTAACTTAAGTATCAAGTTTTAAGCGTGTAAAAACTGTTATTGTGTATAGGTAATACTATCTTTGGTCATAGTTAGCCAAAATACATAGTACATGGGCTGAGTCCCTGTGTTCTGAGATATGGGAATTAGGCTAGTCTAACACCTCGACCATACACCCGCACCCCGAGTCCACGGATCACAGACAAAGAACATATTCAAAGAAAATATATACCGAAGTAAATGCAGCACTAATGTACAATAGTAAGTTAATTTATTTCCACGAAATGCAGATGGGAACTATTAACACAAGTAACTGTTTGAACATCAGAAGATGGTAACTATGCAGCTTAGACTGTAGGGGTGTCAATGGGTACTCAATACCCGATAGAATCGACCCCATTTAAGAGAGTTCGGCTTCGGGTTTATGCAACCGGTGCACAATTGGGATCAGTTCTGGTTCTATAAATGCTGGCCCTGATAACAATCGGGTCTGGTCGGGTATACCCTTCATATCCTTATAAATAAAATAGCATAATAATTAAAAAAAATCAGTTCATAAATTAGTCTAATTAATGAACTTATGTTTCCAACAATCAATAACATAATATTTATTATCTTATCTAACCAAAATAATTGAATATTTGGTTTACTAATTTTTTTATTTTTTATGTCAATTTCTCTTTCTAGATTCATTTATGTCGTAGATGATGTATGATATATTAGACACAATTTTTTATCTAAATTTAATAGATATAGGTTTTTTTTATGAGAATATTTTGTATGAATTTGTAAGAAACCCTCTATACTTACCAACCTACAAATATATCATGTAGTAAGTCGGGTACCCGACAGCTACCCGTCAAAAAGGGCATTAGCAGGGACCAATATTGACATCCCCAGAACCGGAACTGACATGACCTGGAACTGTTCCAATCAAGGGGGTTTGGTTTTGGGACTAGTTGGACCCATCCTGCCCCGTTGACACCCCCTTGAGGAATGGATCAAAAAAAATGTGCAGCTTGGAGCAATAATAGTACCAACTGTCAGACATAGACAGAAGATGCCCACTTGATTCCAACAAAGCCAGTAAATCAACTTATGAGAAAAGGAAGGAAAAAAAAAAACTAATTATATGTCAAGAATGCACTCTGACATATCATGGTCTCATTTGCATACTGCACCTGCAATGCATTTGAAGGTGTAGTTGGAAAACAACCAACAATGTCTAGTAACTAGTTTTCTCACCAACAAACAACAGGAAACATTTGGAGGGTAAACAATTTCTTACTATGTTAAGCTACTAACATTTATGATGCAACTTTATCACATTACAAAATCAAAACTAAATTTCTTTATAGCTCAACCACCAGGCAGCGAATATTCAAATATCATAGCGTTTGAAGGGAAAACATATAGAAGGGAGATTACATTAAGTAAGCCAGACATATCAGCGACATCAAAAAGACATGCAGGAAATCATCCCTCTCCAAGAAACAGCACTTCCAGAATGGTTCCAATTCGCGAAACCAATTTCACAACAAAGCCAACCTTTAATCTGAAAAAAGACATCATGGTAATAAGAAGTCACTCAAACTTCAAAACAGGAAAAGCTTTTTAACCGTATTATCGTGGTATAGCTAGATTTATGGAAATATATTACTTCCTGATCAAGAATATCGCCTCTTGGGTAGAAAGAAAGCACCAATATCAATGATGACTATTTTGTCCCACCAACCAACCTTTTAGTCTAAGGCATTTCTGTAAGACTCAAATCTAGAAAATAATTGATAATTAAGTATTTAATTAAGTTACGTTGAATTACGTGTGGTTTAATCTTAAGAGTTTTATCCTTAACAGTGTGATTAATGGCCATTGGGGGAAAACTGTAAATAAACAGGTTGGGAATATTTAATTATGGATTCAAAGTAATTAATAAACATCTAATTATAATTATAGATTTAAATAAATTGTCTTCTTGGATAAATTTAAATTGAATAATGCATGTTTAGTCCTTCTCTGTAATAAATAGTGCAGATTTGGGGTTTTGTGTAATTTTTGTTAGTATGGGGTGTGTATGTTATTTTAGAACTTGTTGTGAGCCTTGAGTGGACCCAAGTGAACCCAAAACCTAGTAGTTTAGTAGGAGTGCACCTTGGTCTTCAATCCTTATCCTATTAGATTAGGATTATGATTTAGGGTTTTCTTTATAAACATCTTTAAGGGAGAGGTAGGCAATGAAATTTTGAGAGGTTAGAGAGGTTTTGAAGGTGCTATTCCTTTGTGCGAAGATCTTAGAAGTAGAAGAAGAGAAGGGTTACTGCTGTCCAGATTTCAAGTATATAAAACATGTGTTTTCCTTATTTCAATGGAATGCAATGGGTATGGGAATGGGTAAGATGTGTTTTAAGGTCTGGGTTATCATTTGGGATGGAATCCTAGGTTTAGAAGTGTTCTAATCTGTGATTCTATGAAGTAGGTTAAGTATGTGTTATAATGATGAAATATGGTATAAAAAGTATTGGGTTTTGTAGGAAATGCTGCTATATGATGTGTTATAAATAATGATATGCATATATGTGTGTGATTGATGATTTTTATCAAAAATTGTGAAGTTCTGTACCTTTGGTATACCTCACGGTATGCCGAGATTTCTGAGCAACTTCGGTATACACCTCGGCATATTGAACACTCTGCCGAAGTCTCTGTGTGTTTAATGTGATGTTTCGGGTTGGTCTGTCGAACTTGCTTCGGTATACCAAAGGGTCAGCCGAAACCCTTCGGTATACTTTTGCTAGGGGGCTTGGCATACCGAGACCTTGGAAGGTTGTCCAATATGTATGAAATTTTACAGAAAGCATGAAAATGTGTTAGATAGATTGAATATGATGTGTATTTACAGATTTGATAAGTTTTTAATATAGTAATGTGTAAGATTGAGTGTATGCCTATGGTTACATGACATGTGGATTTGGTTTTTAGACTTATTTCATTGGAGGCATGTGTATTATGTGATATTAATCTCATATCATGTATTTTTCAGTGATAGGAATGTTGATATAGAGTTTTGTATATGTAATTCATGAGTTGGCATATTCCTTATGTCTTGGGCATTGCGACTTGGATAAAGTCCAATGAGTTGACTGGACCTTTGATTCCTTGATGAGGAGTTGGTGTGCATGATATAGAATGTCATGAAAAAGATGGAACCTAGACATACTACTCAAAAGTTATTACTGACAATGACAATATACTATCATTGATTATTACTAAAATAGTTGGGAAGTTTTAGAATTAATTTCTATATTACATGGGTTATCCAATGGCATTAGCTAGGAACATGTTTATATTATTTGTAGTGAGTTTAGAAGTCTCCCAAGTCAAGTTTGAATTGAGAATACAAGCTAAAACTATATACAGATCCATAGAATAAGAACTGAATCCTTGACAATACCTATTCACAGTTTGTTATTCATGAAACATCTGGGTTGTTTTAGGGTAAATGCTATATTACGTATAAGTTGGTCCATGGCAAAAACTAGAAATGTATCTCTATTACTTGCTTGGTGAGTTTAAAAGTCTTGCAAGTCAAGCTGAAACCAAAAATACAAGCTAAAACTATATATTGAACCAAAAATACAAGCTAAACTTCCCTCTTTCATTTGCCCTGAAACCAACAATTTTACTTGGTTTTTTCACTTTATCTTCATCAAAGCAATAGGAAAACTAGAATTTAATCCATCCATGAAAAGAAACTCTCTCTGTGTCCAGCCTTTTCATGCAATGACCACAAACACTATTCTTCAAGGTCGAGTGAGAAAGTGAATCTGGACATCAACAGTTTCTCCATTTTTCTGTGGTTGCTAAATGTATATTGTATTGAAAATATAGGAGTTACAAAAAACCAGTATAAAAGCTATAAAAAGTCCCTATCACCTCATCTGTATACAAACTGTATACAATATGATAGAGGTCAAGGTTCACTCTCCTACAACAAAGCTCAACTCTTTACAAACCACGAAAAAGACATAAACCTACACTCAGGAAGGTTGATTGCCCACAGAAATAGCAATGAAAGAGCCCTTGAAGAGATGGCATCAAACACGACCATTCCTCTCCTTCCATAATGCCCAACAAAGCGGGGAACATGTTCCAGAGTTAATCATTTTTCCCTTTCTAGCATTAATCCAAAACGTCTATCTAGTCTCCACTCCCATGCTCTTTCTTCATGACACAACATATTGGGACGATAAATGACGATTTCGTTGTAAATATACAAAGATAAAACGACTCAGAACTACAATATATATATATATATATATATAGTTATGTTCTTTCGTTTTAATTATGTATAATTTGCAGGAGGAACACGACATATTTACAGGGAGTAATCTTAGGAAATACCTAGAAATAGAAATGCGATCATCAATGAAAGAACTGATGCACAATCAGTTCAACATCAAAAACCCTTTAGGCTCTTTTAACCTAACGACATCATTCACAGCATCCTGTAGTTGTTATCTTCCCAAGAACTCAGTGAAATCCGTGACAAAGAAGTGATCCGGAATGGAAGATTGCTATCTAAAAGAGAAACATAGCCAGCTTAAAAACTTATGAACTGGTTGATAGATTACAAGTACAAAAAACAATTTGTGTCTGGAGTCTTCAAACATAACAACTAAAATCTTATTCAT
Source organism: Pachysandra terminalis (assembly GCA_031762675.1). Classification (NCBI taxonomy): domain Eukaryota; kingdom Viridiplantae; phylum Streptophyta; class Magnoliopsida; order Buxales; family Buxaceae; genus Pachysandra; species Pachysandra terminalis. The sequence goes on along the minus strand of JAUPMG010000013.1, from coordinate 12,078,455 downwards.
GAAGTCCCAAAATTTCTGCAATCTCCAAGAAATCATAGTAAAGAAGAAATGCAGAACAAGATCAACGGATTTACAGAATAAAACTGTACCTGAGATTCCGATCAGTGATAGATCTTAGCTTCGCACTAAAAACTCCACGTTCTTGCCCTAAAATGAGAACGAAGATGGAGAGAGAAGAGAGTCCGAAATCTCTGTGTAGCATGGAATTAATATAATAGCAGGGGCGGATTGATACAGAAGCGACAGAATCATGAAATGAGTGAGCATCCATTCAAATGCGGGCACGTGGAATGGAAGGAGCGTTTCAGCTCCAACAATGAAAGAGGAATACCACGGCGATTTGAAGAATCTGATCTCGCCATCTGATTAGCCAATGATGTGGACCCTACCAATCCTGAAATGTATGCACAATCATCACAATGTGGTTCCCACGTCCACGGCCTATCGGGGTGGCGAGTTGGATAATCTTCTTAAACTCGACTACTAAGGTTTTACGGATCGGCCAGGACCGATTCGATCTTAAACCACGATACAATTATTGTATCAAGTAGTTTTGGACTTATCAAAAAAACTCAAGGGGCTTTGGATCAAATTGGTCCAATTGATGCCGGTATAGACCAGCTGGTACAACCAGTCCAACCGGTGATTCAACTTTTGTACCAAATCGGTCCAAATCAGGATGGGCCAGGATAGGTCCGATCTGTGATCCCGAAACTTAAAACCTTGAACTCGAGTCGCTTGCATTTTTGGTACAAAAGAAAACTGGCTTTTCCCCAAGCCCAAGAGTCGAAGGCCCCCAAAATGAATGGACGGCCATGGCCCGCTTGATCCGAGCAGATTGGGCTTATATTTTTAAAAGATTGGATTGGGCTTGATCTCAATCTTAAGCCCTGTCATATTTTGGATAAGCCCAAGCATTTCTCAGTCCAACCCGATAATACCCGATCAAGTCGCTATAATACCTTTTTATAAACTAAACTATACTTTTGTAATCCAACAAAAAAAGCCAACTGTATTTGATAAGACATTTTAGCCATCTGTACTTGACATGACTTTTTACGGTGGTTTTGATAATAGCAAAAGATGAACCAATTATATGGCCCCATATTGTTTAGAGAGAGATGCAGATAGCGGTTACTATAACGTGCATTCACACTCACTACGTGTTTACTCGACTTATGCGGATGTGCACAAACCATCTATGTAGATTATGATACATTTTTTTCAAACGAGGATGCGTCGATACGTATTTACGCACGTCAATAAGCACATGATACTTATGTATGCACGCTACAACATCTGCTACAACCGCTCATGTTCCACGATAATAAACACATGACGTCTGTAAATATGCGCCGCAACATCTACTACAGCAACTCCCACACTTCAAACAATATCGTTGAATAAAAACTGATTTATTGATAAATTATAAAATGATTACAAAGAGACAGATTTGAAATAGAAGAATACATAAGATAAATATAATAATTTAGTCTCTAATTTGAAAACAATTTAAAAATTTACTAAATCTTATAAATCAATTCCCTTATAATCCCTTAATCTTCTCCTTGAATTCCTCAATCAAATATCTTGCATCTCTCGATTTTGTTTTTGCCTTTTTCTTTTCCTTGAATCATTCCTCGAAGATACAATCTATACACACATATATTTTCTGTATTACTCCCCTCAAACTTATTGGGATTTGAAAAATCTACATAAGTTTGATTTTAACAATTGTATCAAGCTTGTCAATTGTCAAAAGATCATTTTTTTGTAGTTACCGTAGTTGAAGTGTGTGAAGAGAGAATAATATAGGCCTCCCAGACCTCGACAGGTAAATAGAAGGGGTAACCTCGATGGGTAAGTGCCTCGATGGACCCAATAGCCTATTGGGCAATAAAATTGACATATTTTGGTCAATAGCTCCATGAACTTACCTATGGTTTTGTCACAAAGGTCACGGGCATTTAAAATTATATCTTTGGGCCTAAAATTAGATCATCGTGATCTTGCATTTGGTCTCACCAAAAGGGATCATGAGTCCTAAAAGGGCTCTCCATGTGCCAAACAAGTGATATTTTTTTTACCACCATAAGACTTTTTTTCTCTCTTTCTTTGTCTTTTTCCTCTTCATCCAAGACACGATGTATTATTGGATCAAACTAAGGCGGCACATCACCACAGAAGTTAGGTTCTTTTGACATTGAAAACCATTCATATTATCAAGAAAAAAGGAATAAAAAGAACAAACTGATTTGACAAGGACAATGTAGCGTTAGAAGAAAATACAAAAAATGCATATTCAAACTGTTCAAGTGTTTAATGGTTTCTGCTAAAGGCTTTCACAATAGATCTAACAAAGATGAAAATAAATAGAAAAAAAAATAATAAAGAAAAACTAATATAAAAGAATAGTTATACCCAATGGAAAATAGTGCCTTATCGTCCGTCGAAAAGGATGATGAAGTAGTCGGACGGTCACAGGCTGTTCATCTACTCTGATACCATGAAAAAAAATAATTTATTGAGAAATTTTAAGGTGATTACAAAGAGACCCCATAGGACTTTAAGTCGAAGAATACATAAAATAAACATAATAACTAAGTCTTTAATCTAAAAATAATTTAAAAAATTATTAAATCTTATAAATCAAATCTCTTCTAATCCCTTCATCTCCACATTGAATTTCTCAATCAAATCTCTTGTATCTCTTTGACATTGTTATTGTATTTTTCTTTTTCTTCAATTTGAATTGATACAATCCATACTCCCGTATATTTTTCTATTAGTCGTCCGTATTACGTCTTATAAACCTTAAACATACTCTCTCTCTTTCTCAAATTTGAATTTCCTCTGCATCAAATTATCAATCCAATCTTTCGTGATTACAGTTCCATCTTTGAATTGGCGATCATTGCCGCGTCGCTTCCACTTTCTCGACATGAAACTTCACAATTTCAGACTCAAGACAAAAGACCTTTTACTCAGTTTCGGGTCAAATTTCTTCTCCTATTTGACTCGTCTGATAGAATTGGTTTTTCCAGACAACGATGTCTCTCCCCCATGACTTAATTCCTTTTTGACCACCTCCGCCTCGTAATGTAAACTTTGCAATCACGTGCAGTCGTAGTGACTGGCTAGGGTCGAACCCTTCCTTCCACGAAAAGCCCTAAAACAAGTTTTTAAGTCTTGGGTCACGGATTGGACCGGTCTTGATCGATCCCATTCCGGACTAGCAATATTGGATCTGGTACAAGTTGGATCACCCATTTAAAAAAAGTAAAAGATAAAATTGAGTCAATCAGACCGGTCGTAGGACCAATGGTACCGGTCTGTATCGAATTGGTCCAAATTGATACCTATTGGGCAATTCCATTTATAAATTAAAAAAAATACAAAAAAAAAAACCTTTGGGTCATTTGGATCAATTTTATTGGTTAGTCCGTATTAGTTCGACCGATCTGATCCAAAATCACTTGATACGATAATTTAATTGTAACTAAGGATTAGACCAGTTCTAACTGATTCCAATACGGACCGGTCCTAACCAATTCTAATACGGATAGGCTTGTACGGATCAAATCGTTCCAATCTTTGAAACCTTGACTCACTGTATATTAAACAATCCTTGAAACCTTGACTCACTATATGTTAAACGACACAGGATACGTCTGCATCAAAATAGCATGAACCAATACGACATGCAAGGCTGTAATGTTTCGTCGGATTCGAAGATGTAAAACAAACAAGTGAGATATTTAGTGGCTGTTTCCTTTAAGTATAGAAAAGTCCCTCTCTTAAGACCCAAAAAAAAATTTTAAAAAAAGCCCCTTTTAGGTCACACTAGCTATCTTTGTTGACCTAAACAGAGTTATTATGACACCTGTCAAAAGGACACCCGTCTGATGTAGACAGTTTAGGCTCTTAATTAACATCAAAGCCATCATCAGTTGCCACGTGCAATAGTTTCCAAATGGCCGGTCAATTTACCTTTTTTGTAAACTAACACAATAAATACATGGTATCTGGTCAAGGGTATATGAATTTGTTAGTGAAACGTGATCGAACGATGTGGACCGTCTGATGTATTTTGAAAATTTCAGGTCTCCTATCTGGAACCTACCGATTGGTGAGTGAGCATGTTCTATCATAAAAAATATTGTATTTTAATTTGTGATGATTACTATAAAGAACAAAAAAAAAAAAAATGTATTAGGTTGTCATTGTCCCCACACGCTTTTGTTGGTCCGGCGTTGTTCTTTTCAGTTTGTCTATCAGACAACGTCATCGCCCGTAACGGCTATATTTTGTGAAACAGTCAATTTAAAAGAGGTTCACTAGAATGATTAGATAACCCAGACTTAGAACCTGGTGGGACGTGAATTTGGTGGTAGATGCAATTAATATGTTAGCTCAACGTCTCACCAAAAAAAAAAAAATGTTAGCTCAATATCAAGATAGATCAACGTTTAAAGTCTTGGGACCGGGGATTGGATTGGTCCCAGTCGATCCTGGAGCGAACCGTCTGTATTGTCTGATAATGTCCGGTCTGAATCCGGTATAAAATTGGATCGCTTGGTTTAAACTTTAAATTAAAAAAATTGGATCAACCAGATCAGTAATTGGATTGGCAATATCGATCATCAGTGATACTAGTCTGGACAGTCTAACTTTTGAATTAAAAAAAAAAGAGAGTACTATATTTATTGTATCGACCATTACAACGACCCATATCACATACTTCGATGCACATGAATCTGGATCTGCAGCAAAAGAACTCAATCAAATCGAATAATGTCACACATCAGAATATGTGAATATTAGAACCACATGCAATCAATTCACATTCAATCAACTTTGGACTTTCTATGGAACCCTAATGGCAAAACCAGATCTTTGTAGGAAGAAAAGATGAAGATAAGAGAGTTCTTTATAGGTGGATTCTCAAAAACGTGAATAGTAACCTTGGCTAGAGAGGAGAAGTCTTCTACGGATAGAAGACTCAATTCAACTTCTCTTACGATTCTATCTCCTAATCACTTTAGGAGAGGGTTATCCACGTCCACACTTTTAATTAAGTATGAACGTCCCAATAAGTGGGGACCTTAGATTAGCCAAACTGGATTGACTCATCTCTAAAATCCAACAAGTCCAGACCAGTATCGGTTGTACCGGTCTGATTTAGAGCCTCACGATAAAACTGTTGTATCATGGCTTGGGATCGAACCGACAATACCGTCCGATCCAAATCCACTATAAAAAATGGATCACTTGATTTAAATTAAAAGAAAATTGGATTGATTGTACCAATCATTGGATTGGCAGTACCGATCATTAGCCAGTCAGGATCGATACTAATCTGGATGAACCAATTTATAAATAAAAAAAAAACATAAAAAGCCAAATCGATTGTACCGGTCACCAAATCGGCTGTATCAACCGATCCAAACCAATATCGATTGTACCGATCCAATCCAAAACCTCACGATATAACTGTTACATCGTGGCTTGAGACCAGACCGGCCAGTCCAGATCGGATTGTACCGATCCTTGAAACCTTGACAGATTAATGTTTATCTATTAAGACTTGAAAT
>JAUPMG010000013.1:12032674-12063193 GCA_031762675.1 Pachysandra terminalis | reverse complement strand
GCGTCATTGACGCAGCTGGAAATGCAGACTGAACTCATCTTGATTTCTTCCACGAGTGTGTGTCAGATCTGTGTAATACTGTAATGGGTACTTCTCGGTTATAAACCGAAATTAAGCTTAGATTGTAAGGAAAGATAGTGATGTGTGAGAGAGAGAGAGAGAGAGAGAGTATTTGGATATCTTGTGTTTGGTGTGTTTGTGGCAAGGGAATGATTCAGCATCATTAGTATCTATGACTATGAGTAATGGCTATTTTCTTCGATTGTTTTGTGGTGTTAGCTAGGCTAGCGTTGGGCTACACTTGAGATTGATTTGAGAATGAGGAGACCAAAGCAATTTTGTTAGATTGACTAAAACGCCCCTTGAGCATCAATGTTCACTTGGGGGTTTGATATTGCTTTGGGGTTATTTGGTAGCTAGGTTTGGAGTTTCATGGTCGGATGACTCGGGTCCGGAATTCGGATACATAACCAAATCCAATTAGGGGTATTTAAGTAAAATTTTTGGTAGATGATCATAGCCATGGCACCACACGGCACGGGTACGTTTGGGGGCGTAGGGCACGGCACGACTTTGCCAAGTTTTGACAAAATTATAGGCAAAAGCATGAACTCGCTCTAGCGTGGTCTGGCCCGGCCCGGCATTATAATAATCGTACTTTATACCGTGCTGAGCTTGGAGGACCCGAAATTAGCACGACATGACACGAGCCTTAACGTACCGGGCTGGCTATATGACCCATTTGTATACCCTTAGGCTATGTTTGGCCTGGCTTGTGCTTTTGGATAAGCACTTATTGGATAATTAGCTTAATGAGAGCACTTATCCACATCAACAATAAATTGCTTACATGAAGAAAATAGTATTTGGTAAATATATTTATTTAAGTGTTTATGAGGACTTACGGGTAAAATAAGTATTATAAAAATACTATTAAAAATTAGAAATAACATTTACTTGAGTGCTTATGAAAGTTTAGGGGTAAAATAAGTATTATTAAAACATTACTAAAGTTTAGAAATAGCTTCCCCATAAGTGATAAGAGAAGTTGTTCTCAATAGCTTCTCCTTATGGGTAGCCTTCCTCTAGTGCTTACGGATAAGCACTTACCCATTAGTTGTTACCAAACACACTTCTAATTTAAAAAAAAAAAAAAATTGCATTAATCTATACTATTATTAAAAGCAAATAATACTTTTAAGATTATTTCATTAAACTCTTTTATTTTATTTTATTTATTTATTTTAGGTCTTATCCAAAGAAAAAGACTTCTATTTTTACCCACTCACGTTTTACTAATACCTATTTTTTTTGGACTATATCTCTTCCCTGATTTTGTTTTTTACTATAACTCTTCAATTTAAATCCCCCATTTTTTTTTAGACTATATCTATTCAATTTAAGTTTCCCATTCTTTATCCAAAGAAAAACACTTCTATTTTTACCCACCCACGTTTAATTTTTTAGTACATTCATTTGTTTTATTATTATTTTATATTTTTATGTTTCATCCAAAGACCTTTATTTTATTTAATTTAGTTTTATTCAAAGAAAAACACCTCTATTTTTACCCACCCATGTTAATTTTTTCAGTACATTCATTTATAAATTTATTTTTTTTTCAATTTAAATCCCCTATTTTTTTGGACTATATCTCTTCAATTTAAATTTTCTATTCTTTATCCACAAAAAAATCACTTCTACTTTTACCCACCTACATTGATTTTTCAGTACATTCCTTTATTTTTTAAGTTTTATCTAAAGAAAAACACTTCTATTTTTACCCACCCACATTCTTTATTTCATACATATATATATATATGGGTAAATTACACTTACCTCCCTTGACGTATGAACAAATTGCACTTACCTTCCTTCACGTTTGAAAAACAACACTTTATCCCTTCGTAGATAACCACCGTTAAGTGAGTTAACGAACATTATAATTTGTCTAAAATGCCCTTAACATTAAAAACAAAGTTAATTATAATTTTTGATCTAGTTGCAAAAGAAATAGCAAATTACTAAAATAGCCTTCGAGGGTTTCGATTAAACCAAGTTGAATAAACCAGGGTTTTTACTGTGCAGTAAAAACCCTTTTTGTCTTCTTGTAGTTGTGCGAATCCATCTCTTCCGACCGACGAACTGAACCGAAATCCTTTTAATCTCTAATTTTTTTTTTTCTTCTGATGGGTTTTTTTGGTCAGTTAAGCCAAGTCATCACAAGCAAGCCACAAAAGCATTGAGGAAGCGATGATTAAGTTTGTTATTATGAGATGGAAGCAAATAGTTGTAGTAAACTAATTCAGCTGCTGCCAAGAATTGGCATCTTCATCAACTTGATGTTAACAATGTGTTTTTCCATGGAGATCTTGAGGAAGAAGTTTACATGAAGATGCCTCCGGGTTTTGCTAACAAGGGGGAGAATCGTGTATGTAAACTTTACAAATCTCTTTATGGTTTGAAGCAAGCATCCCGTCAGTGGTTTGCTAAATTTTTTTCTACATTGCTTGCTATTGGTTTTACTCAAAGGAAGATTACTCTTTGTTTACTCAAGTTCAAGGTTCTTCCTTCATTGCTTTGTTAGTCTACGTTGATGACATTGTAATTGCTAGCAATGTCTTTGTTTTTCCAATAAATCGTGTATGTAAACTTAACAAGTCTCTTTATGGCTTGAAGCAAGCATCCCGTCAGTGGTTTGCTAAAATTTTTTCTACATTGCTTGCTACTGGTTTCACACAGTCAAAGGCAGATTACTCTTTGTTTACTCAAGTTCAAGGTTCTTCCTTGGAAACTAGTCTACGTTGATGAGATTGTAATTGCTAGCAACAACTCTGTTTTCCAATATGGTATCAAAGCTATTGTTCTAGCCATTTCTTGCTTTTCTTACCTCACTCCTCTTCAATATCGCCTGAAACGTTAATTCCTTCTTTAGATATGGATCCTTCAAATCCTTTTTTTCTCCATCACGGAGATAGCCCCTCGTCTATACTCGTATCTCAGCCACTAGTCGGTAACAACTACCACACATGGAGTAGATCGATGGTTATGGCGTTGACTGCTAAAAACAAGATAGCATTCGTTGATGGTACTTTGTCCAAACCATAAAGTTCATCAGATTCTTTGAATCATGCATGGAGTCGCTGTAACAACATGGTACTTTCTTGGATGCTAAACTTTGTTTCAAAAGAAATCACCTCTAGTATCATAGACATTGATACTGCTAGAGACATGTGGCTCAATCTCAAAGAGCGTTTCTCACAACAAAATGGCCTGAGGGTGTTCCAACTCCAGAAAGCTATATCATCTCTTGCAAGAAAATGATTCAGTGAGTATGTATTTCGCTGCCTTGAAGGGTCTTTGGGATGAACTTAGCAATTATCATCTCATTCCATGTTGTACTTGTGGAGCTCTTGGTTTATCATCAACAACAATACGTTTTTCAGTTTTTGATGAGACTGAACGAAAATTTTCACATATCAGGGGGCAAATTCTATTACTTGATCCATTGCCACCAATTAATAAGGTGTTTTCTCTTGTGGTTCTTACAATCAGAATATCACTGTCCTACTCACAAAAGTTGCATCTTAGAATCGATCAAGAAATGGTAGAACAAGCAGTATTCGTAAGGATCGCCCCATCTGTTATAACTGGCCACACTATGGAAAAATGCTACAAATTGCATGGTTTTCCTCCGAGATACAAGTTCAACAAAGGAAAAAATGCACCTCATTTTGCCAACCAGGTCTCTGAAAGTGATGGTTCTCAATTACCTATCACTTATGAGCAATGCCAACAGTTATTGGCTCTGCTCCAGTCTCCTTCCTCGGATGTGATTTCCTTTGCAAATCAAGTATCTTCTACCTCTCAGTCTCAAAACCATCTGTTTGCTAACATGTCAGGATCTTTCAATCATTTCTCAGAATTCTTTCCTAGATAGAAAACATTCGGTTTTTGCATCTTCAGTATCATTGTTTCAAAAGAATTCTATATCTGAAAATTCGGATGCTCCATGGATCATTGATATAGGAAACCATATGACCTGTTCTATTTCCTTTTTTACATCCATCATATCTATTGTCACAAAATTAGTCAAGTTATCAAACAACATGCTTCTGTGACTCGTGTTGGTACAATTAAAATTTCAGAAACTCTTACTCTAACCAATGTACTTTGTATTTCTTCCTTTTTTTTCAACTTGATATTGGTTAGTAAATTGATCACAAGCATGAACTGCTTGCCTTGTATCCTTTGCTAATTTCTCCTCCATGCAAAATCTTGTGATGGATTGACCTAAAGATGGGAATTACATTCTTTAGGCTACTGGGGTCCTTCACACCTTCTCATAGTTCATGGGATAGCTTCTCTACTCTACTCACTTGATAGAGTATGTCTATCTGTCAGACTTTCACATCTCCAATATATTCATAAAAATCTAGATTGATATCTCATGAAAAACTACTTAGTATGTTTTTGTCACTTGCAGTTAAGATTTACAGAATACATAAGAAACATTCGAATTAGAACAACATAAAAGATAATGACCTTCCAACACAAAAATACTTCGGGTGTTTAGGAATCAACCAATTTAGATCAAAACTCTCAACCAATAATGACTTCCACAATAATGACCTTCCAACACAAAAATACTTCTGTAAAAATCATATAAATGCTTTGCAACAAATAATCACTTCCACAATGATATCAAAATTTTATAATTTTTGAGGCATCAAAACCACACAAAATAAAAAATACCAATCACAACTCTTATTGCAACAAATATTGCTGGAAAATGCTATTGACAATATACATACCGGTATTGATCTGAACCGCTCTGGTATCAACCGGTCCAAGCCAGTATCACCAGTCTGACTGGCCTATTTTCTTTTCTTTTTTTTTTTTTAATTTGAAATTTAAATAACCGGTCCAATTTTTTTGTACTAGATCAGATGGTATCGTCGGTTCAGACTGGGACTTGATCACATAGACAATAAAATTTAATAAATTAAAAAAATCTAAATACCTAAAGAAATTAAGAATAAAATTAATTATCAAAATCTTGGATCGAATTAGTTATACGAATCCTACTAACAAATTAAAGAATATAAATAATAAAGAGAAATCAAGATTCTAATTATCAAAATCTAGAACCTAATGGATTTAACGAAGTTTACTAATTAAAGAAAACATATTAAATTATAAAAAGCATATTAAAATTTAAAAATCAAGATTTTAATTGATATTTTTTTTAATTAATTATAAAAATCAAGATTCTAACTAATTCTAAAAATTAATATTCTAATTGATTATAAAAATTAAGATTATAGTTGTAATCATGAACCCAAGAATTCTAATTAATTATAAAATATCATTATCATAATGATATTAGGATAAGTTAACTTTTTATAATTAGTAAGAAATTAGTTATTAAGATAATGTTATTATATAGTTTTTATTTTAATATAATGTTAAAATGATCTTTACAAGATAAGTTAAAAAAAAAAGAAGATAAGTTCAAGATGCTATTCGGTAATAATTTTTCTTTATATAACTAATAATATAATAAATTTTATGAAAAATAGATTACTAACTCACGACAGCCACACGTTAATAAAATTTTATTTATATATAACAATTATTTACAAATACATGTTGTTAATATATTTATTAATATCTTAATCTAAAATTTATATATAATAATGTCCTTTTATTTTATTTATATAATAACGATAAAATTAAATTTAATATAATTTTGTTTATATAATTAAAAGTGCTATAAGTTAAAGAAAAAAAAAATAGAATAATAAAAGTGAATCTTATTAAATTACGTATTTTGAAATATAAAAAATACAAGATAATAAAAGTAAATCTTATTATTTTAAATTCCAGCGTATATTAATGATTAACCTTCACGTGCACTCTTTGCTAATAAGCTATAAGCTGGAATAAGCACTTATATAAGCCGGAAGAAATCAAGAGATCCTGAATGGAGTCAAATCAGATCATCACCATGGTTCTCTAACCTTCTGACTTCGGATTGTGGTTCAAACTTAACCCAAGTAGGGTTCTGAATTCACTCCTGGCCCAACCCAAGGTGTTCAAACCCAACTAAGCCCATTCCATATCTGGAAGGTTTAGCAACAAGCCCATGATTAAAAAGATATTTCAAAAAAATAAAAAATGGTAATTTTGATAACATAAAATGGCTAAAACACCCTTATAACTAGGAGTTTTTAAGACGTTTAGTTTTTAGAATGCACGTGGTTAAACGCAATTGGTTCTAAACTCTGGGGACACGAACTCGTGAAGCGATTTAAGAACAATAGAGAGTTTCGTTCTTAATTTTGCGAGAGAGAAGAAGAGAGAAGGCAGTAGCTGAGGCTCCGAACGAGGATTCATTGAAGCTCTGCAAATCTGGTAATCGAAACCCTGAATCTCATAGTTTCTTTCTTTGAAGTTCAGTCATAGATCGATACTTCTTGTCTTTTATATATATATATATGTCGTATTTGAGGATCGAAGTGAAGATTCCTTGAAAATTATCGATTATTGGATCTGGTTGTCAATTAGGTATTCGTTTCTTTGACTATGAGAGATTCATCTGTTGAAATTCATATTTTTCGCGCGAGTTTACTGGAAATATTTGAAAATTTTCAATCTTTGGCGGTTCTGCTATTCTTTATGTTTTTGCTGTGATCTTCTTGTCGAGTTCTGTTTGATTGAATATTGATGGGGAAAATATTGCCGGCGTGGGCAAAAGATGTTTCCGAATGTGAAAAAAATTATCGAGTGAGCAAAGATTTTGGCTAGACATCTGAAGAGGTGACATAGCGGCGCCAGATCTATGGTTGGAATGAGTTGGAGAAGCATGAGGGACCCCACCAAGCTGGAATCTGATTCTCGTTAAGTTCATCAGTTAACGACTTAAGTGCGGATCCTACTTGTTGCGGCAGTTATTTCGTTCGTGCTTTCTTGGTACTTGTTACGGCTTTTGTTGAGCTAATTGTTATTTTCTTGATCGTGGTTGTAAATGCCATTGGTGGAGTCTGGCAGGAGAACAATGCAGAGGAAGCACTTGAATCTCTTAAGGAAATCCAATCCGAGCATGTAACTGTAATACGTGAAGGGAAGTGAATTCGCAATATGCTAGCTCAGGGTGGGCGACAAGGTCCCGCCTGTTATATGGGTTTTGAGTCTGATTAGTTCGAGTTCAACAGAGTTGAGCAGGGTTCCTTGACTGGAGAAAGTGAAGCAGTTAATAAGACCAGCAAGGTTGTCCGTGAAGATACAAACATCCAAGGGAATGAGTGTTTGATTTTTCTGGAACGAATGTTGTGAATATGAATTTCCTATGCTTGGTCATGGATAGATTGGAAAGGTCCATTCTCAGATTCACGCAGCTTCAAAGTGAGGAAGATACCCCATTCAAAAAGAAGCTAAATGAGCTTGGAGAGGTCTTCAAGGCCATAATGGAAGTTACCTGTGCGTTATTGGTATGCATTATCAATGTGAAGTAATTCTTTACCTGAGATGGAAGAAAATCGTCTGCTATATTCTCCTACGATTTTTCCGGCGTCACCAATAGCCGGATGACACGTAGGAGAATAAGCAATGCAAGCTTTAATGTATGCGTTCCTAACGTTTTCTTCCATTAGTACTAAAATATAATAAAAGAAAAAGCTGTTGAGTAGCTTTTAAGACATCCAAGTCAAAGAAAAAAAAGTTGCTGCGTGTTCTGTTGTGCATTTAAGTCTCCACAACTTTCAAAATATTCAAATAGAACGAGTAATAGTTCGAATTCGGAGAAGAAAGAAGAACCATTCTTCTCTGGTCCACTGATAACGTTTTGTTTCAAGGAGGTAAACATTGGTGTTCTCTTCTGCAACTTAAAAAAAGAATATTGTTGGGAAAATCTTCTGTAGACTAAAGGTGTTTACAACCTTCAAATCTGGACAAGGAGATTCTCCTCCGACTGGAAAAGAACGTTTTACTTCAAAATCATAAAGGTGTTTGTTCTTCTGTTTGCATAGCAAGTTAGTATTATAAATTGATTAGTCGCAAAAAAAATGCTCTCCCTTCGTCTTTTGGATTCATATATATGCAATGTCGATTGGTTGTGTAGACTTGTATGATTTATTTATTTTTATTTATTTTTGGAAATGTATGTTCTAATGCATTGAAATATCAATGTACCATTTGAATGTTAAGCTGTTTCTATGTTTGATATATTTGAATTATATAGCATGCAATAAACATAATATAGTATACTTAATTCTAGGTTAACAACACTTCTTTTTAGTTTATAGTATACATTGCTAATTCTAGGTTAAAAACAACAAAAAAATGCTCTTCCTTTATATTTTGGATTCATATATATTATCTGTCAATGGGTTGTGTAGACTTGTATGATAATTTTTTTTATTTTTTTTTTGAAATATATGTTCTAGTGCATTGAAATATCAATGCACCATTTGAATGTTAAGTTGTTTCTATGTTTGAAATATTTGGAATTATACAGCATGCAATAAACACAATATAATATACTTAATTCTAGGTTAATAAAAGCGCTCATTTGCTTCACGCCGGGTAGCAAAGGACTAGTACACAACACCCCTGTAGAAGTTGACTTGCTCACTGCAAGTCAGGCCTTTGCTAAAACAATCTTCTCAAGAAAGGTTTTAATTGATTTTTTATTTTTAACTTTTACTCGATTATAGGTTAATTCCACGCTAGTCATTTTTTTTTTCCTGAATGTAATACCTCCAACTAAAAATGTGGCAAGTTATTGGGATAGGTTGGGAGTCCCAGCCTCTCTGCATGTGTGTATGTGTATGTCTATCTGTCTCTTTCTTTCTCTCTTGGAGATTCAGTTGTATAGGAGTTATTTATTTTCTTTAAGTTGAAAAGTTGATGGCACAAATTGAACTTTTCTAATTCTAGAATCCATTTTTTCTTTGTGGGTGCATTTTCAATTGAATAATGATACATGGTGCCAATACAAAAATATGGTAGTGCCATAGGCAATTACGTTCATCACTAATGTCTCTGCACGTCTTGACAGATTTGATTTTCAGGGATAGTTTATATATGGAATTTCGTCTCTGTTTAGTTTTAACTCAAGCATCCACTGCCCATATGCTCTGTTGAGATTTCATTCTCATGTTCCCTAAATGTTATTGTATTGGTTGCTTAATCACAAGTATTATTACTCTCGATCCATTTGTGGTTTGTTCCTATGTAGCTTTAGATTTAAGTCATTTTATTGGCTTTTTCTGTATTTTAACATCTTTTAAATCTCTCTCTAGAGTCTGCAACTATCTAAATTGTGAAGGAAACCTCTGATATAGTTTTGGTAAATGATAATTTTAGCACAATAGTTGCTGTTATTGGTGAAGGAAAATCTATCTACAACAATACGAAGGATTTTATCAGGTTAAGTACTCTTCCTTTTCTGGTCTATACAGCTTCTTTGAAAATACAGATTCAAATTGATCTAGTAAATTAGTAATAAACTTTTTTAAGAAACTCTAATATGTAGTGTTACTTTTCAACTGACTCAATTTTCTACCTTTAGATCACTATAAATGTTCAATTTAGTCAAACTGAGAGGCAAAAATGTGTAAAGTATTTTTTTTTAGGAGTAACCTGAAGCGACAAGGTAACTACATCTCAAATATTTTACCATGGGTGTCTTAGAGGGAGAGGGGAGAGCTGTTTTTTTTACATATTGCATACACACAGTTATCTCTACCATCCGGATGTTTGGAGTTAAGCTTACAAGTTAATGAGGAAATTATGAGAAAGAGTGGTGTAGCAAATAATAATACAAATAACTGGTCTGGTTCAGTTTGGATTTATGCCAGGTAAGCTTTCTTTGTACTTGGATAATGGTGAAGATAAGGGTTCTGAGTCTGATGAAGTCATTCACATGTGGCTTCATGGATAGTTGTGCTACTGGAGTTTAGGGGTGTTTCTGTGGAGAATATTGTGAGGAAGTGGGTTATGATTTGTTATTCCTCGTTGTGGCAAGCTCAAGTTAGGGCTATATGGTCTCCACCGTTAAAGGGGGTTGTTAAGATGAATTTTGATGGGTTTTCCCAGGGCAATCTTGGTCCTTCTACAGTAGGAGGTGTTTTTAGGGATTACAGTGGGAGGATTATACACAGTTATTCAGGTCTAATTGGAGAGGGAGATTCCAAACGTGTAGAGATTGTTACTTTGGTGTCTGGACTGAGGGAGGCGAAGGCCTAGGGTCTTGGTCTGTTGGTAGTGGAGGGGGGATTCTTCATCTGTCATTTTCTGGATGGTATCGAATTCGGATTGCCCTTGGTGGTTCCTGCATTTAGTTTGTACAGCATTGCTTATGGGGTGGGATATGGTTTGTACCTGCAGTCTTTTTCCTAGGGATGCAAATGGTGTGGCTGACAAGTTGGCAAGAGGAGTGATAATGGAGACATTGTATTCGGGTCCTCATGTTGAGGAGAGGAGAGAGGAAGGTTGATTTCATATGAGTTTGTGTGATTTGGGGGTAAGGATACCTACTTGGTATTCTGAGTTGCTATTTGTTTGGGTGATCTTTTCCTTTTGCTGTTTTCTTTGGATCATGCTTTGTGATCTCTGTACTTGCTATCCTATTTGATAATTAATACAATGTTGGTTAATTATCAAAAAATAAAAAATAAAAATGGTGAAGATGTTGGAGAAGAGGAAAGACTTTCATACGGGTTTTATTGATCAAGAAAGAAGTCAAATTCTCTCATTCACAGGTCAACGGTTCAAGTGTTTGCAACACCATCAACAAGAAAGAAGCATATAATAGTGCTTGCAGAATCAACCCAGGCGAGAAAGAAGCCGCAGTAGATTTAAATTAGAGTTACCTATGGGCCCTTATCTTTTCTGCTTTTATTATGGATGAATTGATGACTCGTATTCAAGTAGGTGTCCTTTGGTGTATGTAATTTACAAATGCATGGTACTATTCAATCAAACAAGAGTGGGGTTAAATCTAAAATTAGGATTGTGGAGCAAGATTCAGACAAATCAAGTCTGAATATATTGAATGTATTAAAAATGACAATGGGGGTAAAGCAATGGAAAGAATTGAAAACTAGGAGATTCTAAAAAGTAACCATTTTGGTAATCTTGAAAAATTATCCGTAAGAGTGAGACATTGAGGTAGATGTTACACAATGTTTTGCTCCATAGATCATGACAGGTCTAATAGCCGTCTCATAAAGTTTTCCTTTTGCTTTAAGTCAAATATATTGATCACGTAACACTCTAGAAGCGCCTTGCCACTTGCGCATCCAACTAGAATTCTTTTAGTATTGCAGTAGGTGTGTGGAAGGATTAAGAAAGACAAGGTAAGGAATGAACATATCCAAGGAGTCTAAGAGTATCCCCAGTAGTAGGGAAATAAAATAAAGGAAAGCGGTTGAGATGATTTGGACATGTGAAACTGAGACCTGGGGGTGCTTGTAAGAGGGTGGAGATGATTGAAGTTTAAGGATCTAAAAAGACTAGAGGAAGGCCGAAAAGGACATAGATAGAGTCGGCTAGGAATGAGGTAAAAACCATAGTGTAAAGTATCGGCAGATCGCAAGTCGGATCGGCCGATACAACTCGGGATCGGCTCGGGATGAGCTGCGATCCCAAGCCGATCCCTAAATTGTTAAAATTTCTCTGACTCGGTCTGAAACCAAGTTAGATTGTCTGATCCAGACGATCTGACTCGGTTTTGGACGAGTCAGATCGGACGATCCATATTGGATCGTCCGAAACCCCTAAAAAATTTTCTGTTTCTTTTGAAAAACAAATTCAGGCAATATTTTGGATCGGCCGATCCCGAGTTGGATCGCGGATCCAACTCGGTATCGAACTGGGACAATCACCGATCCGATACTGAGTTTAAACACTGGTAAAGATGAGCAATTTGATTGAAGATGCGATTTTCATGTCACTGCACCAAGGTGGTTGGGATAAGGTATTTTGTTGATATTTATGTTTATGGACGCAAAGTAGAATTTATATCCCCTCATTAGCTTTCCATTTAAACGATGAAAGTTTCCTCATTAGTTTATACTGCATTGCTATAGTAATTCAGATCTTTCAAAAGAAAGTACAATCTGTTAAACGTGAGAGAAAAATGATCATATGCATCTTATAATGTTGAAGACGTTATCGAAGATGCCATTGCCCCTTGTACTTTGTAGGCAGTTATCATTTAGCTGTCTGATTTATCTTAATAACTAGCCAGTAGGTTTACTCTCTGATGGAGCTCTACAAATAAAGAAATTGATGGCTTGTGTTGTAGTCGCCTAGAATAGGTATTGGATTTTTCAGTTAGAATTATTGATGACTTGTAACAGTTGCAATGGATAACAACAGATGCTTCAGTTTTATTCGTTAAATAACTATTTCTTGTATAGCTTGAGTGTGCAAACAGTATGTATTTATGATTTCCTTTCATCATCTGTATCTGAGTTTCTATGCTTGTACTTTTAAATTCTAATACTACATTACCACAATAGCATCAAAATGATGTCTTAAAGATTGTAGTACGCATGATCCAACTCTAGTACTTTGGGCTCTTCATGCACATGTTTGTTCAAATCATTGCCTATTTCTGAAAAATATAATGAAATCAAGTTACCTAGTTGATGTATATATCTAGCAAAACCAGTTTCAGTTGGTACCAGCTCTGCTGGTGTTGCTGCAACATTTATATGAAGTTTAATGTAATGAGTTTTATTTGCTGACATAAACGAAGTCTAGCTGTCCAGGCTTCCCAACCCACCAGAGAAAAGTACAATAGAGGCGGATGACCAACTCTGGTGAAACTTTGAAGCTTGAAGCTCTCTTTCAATTTTAATTCTATATGTTTTTTTGTGTTTTGAGTTTACTCGTTTGTGAATTGGCACGAGTCTCGTGTCTCATGTTTTACAATATTTCAGGTACATTATCTCCTTAAATATCGTGAAATCGCCTCTGTGTTTCTAATCGTCGCTTAGATATTCCTGAAGGCCTGATTCCTGTTCAGCTTCTGTGGGTTAATCTTGTGACCTATTGTCCCTGCAACAACAGTTTTGGTATTCAACCACCAGGTAGAGATACAATGGAAAATCCCCTCGAAAAAGTGATACTTAGATTTTATTGTGCCTTTCAGTTTTGGTTGCCATTGAGATGTTCAAACTCCTTCATTGCTTTGTCCAAGGATGGAAGCCTCTTGACAATGCCCCCATGGATCAACCCATGGCTGTTGTTGGCCATGTCCTTTCTCCTTATACCTTCATTTCTTTATCGTCCATGCCCCTTCCCTTGCTCGAGTGTTCGGCATCGTGCCTCTCAGTCTGAATGAATGGTTCTTGGTGTTGGATGTTGCATTCCCAGTGGTCCTGATTGATGAGATTCTCAAGTTTGTTGGAAGATGTACAAGTAGTTTCCATGTGTCCAGACTCCAGTACAAGAGTATCATCCAAGTATAAGGCAGAGTGAAATTCAAAGAGGGGTTTAATTGGAAACGATGTTTGCCGAGGCTTCCTTAAATTCTGGCAATCTCTAACATAGTTGGATTCCAGGTGCGTTCTCCTATTGACTATTGGTCGTGGTCTGCCCACTCATTCTTTTCTATAATGATTGTTTTGGATCTCAAAGAAGTAAGTTGATTGTGAAGAAGATATCTGGGGCCTCCCCAGAAAAGAACTACTAGGGAGAGACCCAAATATACATATATTATTACCTGCATTGTCTAATAGTTCATAAAACTCATTTTTGACACAAGAAGGTGCAATATAGAAGCAAATTTTGTTGACGATCATTGTCCGGTGCCTGACTAGACAGTTAAGAAAATCATAGTGAAGGATTACATTTGAAAGAAATGGATATGTGCAATCTATGTGAATACTAACATTCAGGAAATCTGCCCAAGGCAAGGGTGTACCTGCAACACTTCTAAGGTGAGTCTATAATTTTACAACTATACAAGGATGCACTTGTACTCATTTTTTGGTATGGCCAATGAAATCCTTTCATGTTTTCAGTGTGGAGAAAACCTTGTTGACCAAAACTGGATCTTCATCATTCCAGGTACCCCTATTTACCATTTATATTAACATATTTAAGTGGAATAATATACCATCCCCTTGTATCTTATTGCTTGATTGGGATCAAGCAATAATAATAAACACTGTAAAACAAAGAATAATGCACACAGATATACATGGTTCGGCAAAAACGATCCACGGGAGAGAAGAAGTTTTCCATTATGTAAAAAACGAATTAGGATTACAACTTATATTCTATATGATATATGAGGCAAATCCCTAATATACCCTTACTGTATTCACCCGCACAACGAGTTACCCTTGCATCTAGAGACTAGTGAAATAAAAGCCACCCACTATCTCTAACACTTATCATGAAGAATTAATCTTTTATTTTTTTAAATTAAAAGAATAATTTGTTGATGGGTAATATTAACACCGCAAACAGGATGAATGATTTAAGCTCTTTGCTTGATGTATTGATATTGTGTTTTGTAATTTTTATACACTTGTTTGATGTATATCAGAAACCAACAACTGTACAGATGTCACAAGATTAAGAGCTAAAGATATGCTCTCAACTGAGATTTGATGAGACCAAGTTGATTATGTTTGACTTGAGCAGCTCGAGTCTTATCATGAACAGGTAAGAGCTCTAGACTCGGTACAGTGCAACAAAACATCCTTTTAAGAAGGATGGGAAAGTCAGTGAGGAGCCTTTAACTGCTCTTTAATTTCTTACCAAGTTGTTACTTCTTCATGCCCTGATTTGATATTCATTTATCATAACTTTCGCAACCAAATTAAAGCAGGTTCTATCAGTTTGGCAATCTAAGCCTATCTGTTGAACATTACTAGCTTTCCTATGGTCCAAGGTTAGCTGTACATGGAGCCATGTACTGATGTCGATTCTTCAGAAGGTCAATCGATAACTAAGAACATGTTTTATCATGGGAACTTAAATATTAAGAAAAAAAAAATTAAAAAATCATCTGCTCGATAGGGTTTTAATTATATTTTAATTATTTTATTAGTACTATTGAGAATAGAGGTGTAATTCGATTGGTTTGGCTCGGTTTAGTGGCCAAAACTAAAACCAAACTGAAATATAGTGACCTAATCGAAAACCGAACCCAACTGAACTGAATTATAGTGACCTAAACTGAAAACTAAACTGAAATAGATTCGGTTTTTCAGTAAGGTTTGATAAAATTAAGGTTAGTTTATGTATTAAATAAAAATACATACACACATATATATATATATATATAGAGAGAGAGAGAGAGAGAGAGAGATAATTAGTTAAGTTCATTTTCGTTTAATTGAAGCCTAAAAAATCGAACCAAATTATTTTGGTTTCTCATTTTCCAAACCAAATCGATCGACTTTTTCGGTTTTCAGTTTACGGTTTAAACCAAATCAATTGAAACCCTTAATTGAGAGGTAAAATAAAAATTAGTTTTTTTTCGTCATTTAAATATAATTTTAGAACAAGCTTAAAAAAGAAAAAGTATCTGGCTTTGTTAACACCGTTCATTTGACGCTACTGACAGGGAGTCTAAGTGGATTATCAGAAAACATAGAAGGGTGTCTGCAGTTGTCAGAAATGTGAGAGGTGTAAGTGTTATTAACCCTTATAATAAGTATGCACACATGCATTTACATGTGCATGATCTTTGACCTTTTAATTGCTCCTCCTGATATCCCCCACCGGCTCACCCTATATGTGCAAGCATGCCATACCAATACCACCTTGACCCACACACCCCTATGTCACATTCAAACCTTTTCAGCAATGTATTTGATGTTTAACTTGTTCCATTTAATTTCTTTTGTTACTTCCAATACGTTCATGGCCATCCTATTTGAAAGCCTTTACAATACCATTTAATCGTCACTATCACCTTATTCATTATTAACAAGTCATCTTCTTTCATCAGACCATACACACAGTCTGATTCTTGGTGTGTATGGTCCCTTTCTGTCTCCTTTTTCCTCCAAACCATACTGTCCCATGTGGTGTACTTTAAAACCATACTTGCCTCTCTCTCTCTCTCTCTCTCTCTCTCTCTCTCTCTCTCTCGCTCTCAAGATGAAAAGCTTACTTAAACGGTTTCGTGCACGCGCCTCTCTCATCAAAAGTCACTCATTCATCCTGGTTTTGTTTTCCTATTATCCTTTACAAGCTTCTCACAAAAAATCTTCGTTCAATTTGAGATTTACTTTTTTGAAAAAAAGAGTAAGAGAGACGTTTTAAATAGTGGGTCAAAATTAGGCTGAGTTCGAGCTATATATTTACGCTCGTAAGCCGAACTTGAATAGGGTAGGCTCGATTAAAGCTTGGCTCAATTTGTATATAAAATTATACATCCGTATTCTTATATTATATATTATAATAATCTTCAATTATTATATCTAATATATTTAAACTAAACTAGTTTTTTTACAAGCTGAGCCTGAACTAAAATATTTTAACGAAGCTTGAGTCTAGCTATAGGGCAAATGCTCGAGTAGTCAACCACCGATGTGTGGCTCAGTTGGTAGCAAGCTGAGCTCTAGTGGGCGTCTCCAAAGGTGAGTCTAGAGATCGAATCTAACTAGAAACACTCATGGCGGGATTTACCTTCAATGCTCCCACCCCGAACGTGGATTAATCCCACACCTATGTGGGTAGGTGTAGGACACCGCGTGGTTAAAACCAAAAAAAAAAAAGAAAAAAAATGCTCGGCTAAGTCGATATTTGCTTCTATCTTTCTATCTTTAATCAACCTTTTTGTAAATCTTTTAGCACTACATGTATTTCAATTATAAACTCAAAATCTGTTAGAAGACGAACGTATCAAAATTAGCTTTTTTCTGATGGGTCCCACAAACGAAATCAACGGCTTTGACCAATTAAATTATTGATATAGTTTTTTTTTTTTTTTTTTGAATCAGTATGAAAACTGAGACCTTCCAAATAAAATGGGTCGCGATGATGATATACATTCAAAACCTAACCACATGGCTATTTTCTTCGTGCTTAAGATATATAGTCCTAAAACCTTAAGACACTCCCTTGCTTAGGGTATGCTGATGGGGCCACACGCTTTCTTCAAAACCTTGATAGCTATAAATTGCACATGATGTTTCGGTCCAAATAACGCCTTTATAGGTAGATTGCGATTCGGTTAGTGTTTGGCACAGCTGCATTGACTAACTACGTAGACACCTCATGTTGATTGATTCTTTCATGCCAATGAGAAGTTGCTTTCTGTGATGTTCAGTGGACATTTATTTGTGGGGCATTCACTTCGTGGACCTGTTGGGTCAAATGAGGTGGGAGAAGCCTGCAAAATTCAGTGAATATGATTATCATTGATGTTGGTGATCAGAACGCCTAATTAAACTCATCAAACGTATGGTATTGTTGATGCGGGATTTGTAAAAGACTTAATATATCAAATGAATTTTGTTGAATAATATTAAGAGCCATTACAACAACCCTATAGAGAAGTAAGTTTAGGAAGTTTGTTTTGGGATAGCTTAAACTGTTGCATAATCGTTTTATCAAGAACGTTTTTTCACGAACATGACTTGTAAATAAGACAACGAGACAAGACAAAGGGGAAGGATATTGAAATAACTGTAAGTCAGTTTGAATGGATATCTCAGAGCAAGAAAACCTCAGTATTCGAAAGAGCGAAGTTTATATCATGTATTGAGAAATACAATATATGACTGACTATCCCTTCTCTCTTTCAGTGTCTTTACTCACTGTTGTCTTTTACCTCTTAATTTCTCAGAGTTTTTAACTTTCAGATAAAATCGGAATGTCTTTAAGGAGAATACGTTCTGCTATTTATAGAGAATTTAGCTTATCAAATCAGGACAAATGTCATTCAAACAAGTGTCTAGAGAGATGCTTATAAATATTCCCATGCGTTAAAACATATCTCGAATGCTACGTGTATTTTAACACTCCTAAGTTATTTCCAGAAAGAGAGATGAGTCACTTCCAATTCACAAACTTGCTCTGTGATAGGTTGCTTTAGAACTTGAGGAACACGGTTTAAATGACACATGTTGCATGCATAAAGATTTGAAAGCAACATCTCCATTCTTACTGCCATTCCAGATAAGACAAAACCCCCTTAGATAAGTTATAGCAGATATTATAAGTAATTGAGGTTTTATCACGTGCTGTCAGGAATTTATTCCAATCATTTGAAGTAAAGGAGTTTATTGAATGTCACATCCTCTTCTAGACTTCGTTTGTCACGAAGGAATCTCTTTTGGCGGCTATCTGCCTTCGAAAGATGTTAGAATAACCATACATCACAAGGTGATCAGTGTATTCTCAAATTACCCATATAAAGATTTCAGAGTTAGATTTTTCAGCAACCAACTCGTTTTCATGATCAATAGTCCCTGTAAAGAAATTATCCAAGCCCTTTTGAAGTTTAGAGTTTACGCATGACCAACTCGAGTGCATTTGAATTGATGAAATCATAAGTGCGTATGTTATTCTACAACTTCTTTAAAAGAGACATCGACTTACAAATATCTCATTCAGAGAATTTCCGGGGAATAAAGATATGCACTCGAAGTATCATCCATGAGGATTTTATTCGAAGTAGGCATGTATAATATGAAATTTCATTCGAAGTCAACTCTTAAGGATAAATGAGAGTGACTTCGAACTCTACTTTGTAGTTTGAATGTATTTAAGAGTACCTTCAAGGGTACAAACTGTTTTTGTCCGCCGATGTATTCTTAAGTAAAGTGTATAATTTAGTTTTGCAAATTCATATCCGTCACTTGAAGGCGACATGTGAAGAGGCAAAATCATGACTTTGAAGTATTCATTTGTAATGATACTTCAAGATCAATGAATTTGGATCCATAATTGTTACTTGAGGGTAAGGTATGGAGGGAATAACATGATTTCGAAGTACTCATTAGTGAAGGTACTTCAAAGTTAGTGAATAAAAAATGTATTTCCATATTTGTCACTCGAAGGTAACTGATGGAGAGGTAATAATATGACTTCGAAGTACTCTTTTGTAAATATACTTCAAAGTTAGTGAAATCGTCATCCGGAAGTGTTCCTTCGGGATGAAAGAAATGTTTACTTCGAGAATCCCTTTAATAAGGATTTCTCTTAAGTTCGACCGAATGCAAATCTATTTAACCTTTAGTCTTTAAGAGTGACTAACCTTTGACGATTTGACTATTTCAAGGTGGTTAGCCTTCGAATTCACCATCTGGAAGTGGTTGGCCTGTGATGTGAATAAATCAGAAGGAATAATGTTTCCTTCGTAGTTCCTACAAGGAAAATGATAATAAATGGTCTTTCGAAGTCTATGGATATGATCCAGATGCGATTTCTAAGTTAGAAGGTTATCTTGTACATTTGAATGCTCCTTCTCAAAGGATTTCTTTCGAAGTACATAATAAAGTATAATATCATTCGAAGTTTCTTTTGGAGGATGAGAAGGTATGACTTCGAGTCTTGGTTAAGAAATATATATGTTTGAAGGGCTTATTAGGAGTAACATACTCCAATTGTTGTCCTTTGGAAGGAGTTATAATTTGTCTTGTCAAAAGTTTAAATTATTGATACTTCGTTTGTCTCGAAGGTGGTTAGCGTAGAAGTCAACCACTACCTTTAGATTTTGGACACGTGGAACGGTTTGGTATAATAAACCGTTTCCAGAGGTAGTTTCTTGGAGAAGTTTTACCTTTTTCAGGTGATGAGGACGGTCAGATATCTCTGACACGTTTTAAAAGTTGTTTCCAATCAAATCAGCGTACAACCGTTATGACAGCTGGCACGCGTAAAGCGAAAAGACGGCAGGTAGTTGTTTTTGGAAGTGATATAGTGCGTTTTGAAATACTTAAAGTCCCGTACACGTATCCTAATATGATGCCACGTGTTATATGGGATTAATTAAGCCCTCTGATCACCAACATCATCTTAGAACGTGTGTAAAAGATTTTAGGTATTTCTAGATACACTGAATCATTGGTAAAGCAATTACATGTCACCTTTCACTTTACACGTGCCAGCTGTCATAACGGATGTACGCTAATTTGATTTGAAAAGTGACTTTTGAGACGCGTCAGAGATAAGTGACCTTCCTTATCACCTGAAAAAGGTAAAGCTTCTTCAAGAAGCTACCTCTAGAAACAGTTCATTATACTGAATCGCTCTGTGTCCAAAATAAAAACTCATTAGTTAACTTATTGACTAACTACCTTCGAAATAATCGAAGTATTAATGATTTGAACTTTTGACAAGACAAATCATAATTCCGTCCGAAAGACAGTGGTAGGAATATACTACCTATATTCCTAAATAAAGACACGAAGTCACACTTTCTCACTCTCCAGAAAAGACTTTGAGTGATCTTGTTACTTCATTTTGTACTTCGAAAGAAATCCTTTAAAGAGAAGCATTCGAAGGTACACTTTAAACCTTCTAACTTAGAAGTCGTATTTGGATCATGTCCATAGACTTCGGAAGACCATCTATTATAATTCTTCTTTTAGGAACTATGAAGGAGACATCTTTCCTTCTGATTTGTTCAAATCAAAGGCTAACTACCTCCAGATGGTGAACTCGAAAGCTAACCACCTCGAGATGGTCAAATCGTCAAAGGTTAGTTAAGGGTTTATTACTCATAAATAGACTTGCATTCGGTTAACTTCAAATGAATCCTTATTAAAGGAATTTTTGAAGTACACTTTTCGTTCATCCCGAAGGAACACTTCCGGATGACGATTTCACCGACTTTGAAGTATATTTACAAAAAAATACTTCGAAGTCATATTATTACCTCTTTATAAGTCACCTTCGAGTGACCAATATGGAAATACACTTTTCATTCACTAACTTTGAAGTATCCTCACTAAGGAGTACTTCGAAGTTATGTTATTCCCTCCATACGTTACCCTCAAGTAACAATTATGGATTCAAATTCATTGATCTTGAAGTATTCTTACAAAGGAATACTTCGAAGTCATGTTTTTGCCTCTTCATATGTCGTCTTCGAGTGACGGTTATGAATTTGCAAGACTAAATTATACACTTAAGAGTACTTCGGCGAACAAAAACAGGTTGTTACCTTCGAAGGCACTTTTAAATACATTCAAACTACAAAGTATAGTTCGAATTCGCTCTTATTTATCCTTAGAAGTTGACTTCGAATGACATTTCATAATATATATGCCTACTTCGAATAAAATCTTCAAGGATGGTACTTCGAAGGCATATGTTTATTCCCCATAAGTTATCTCTGAATGAGATATTTGTACTTTGGGGTCTCTTTTAAAGAAGTTGTAGAATGACATGTATTTCTGATTTCATTAAGTCAAAGGCATTCGAGTTGGCCGCGTAAACTATAGACTTCAAAAGTGCCTAGATAACTTCCTCACAAGGACTATTGATCATGAAAACAAGTTGCCTACTGAAAAATCTAACTTTGAAATCTTTATATGGGTAGTTCGAGAATACATTGCTCACCTTGTGATATGTAGTTATTTTAACGTCTTTCGAAGGCAGATAGCCGCCAAAAGGGGTTCCTTCGTGATAAACGAAGCCTAGAAGAGGATGTGACATTCAATAAAATCTTGTACTTCAAATGATTGGCATGAATTCCTCGCAACACGTGATAAAACCTCAGCCACTTATAATATATGTTGTATAACTTATCTAAAGGGGTTTTGTCTTATCTGGAATGACGACAAGAATGGAAACGTTGCTTTTAGATTTTTATGCATACTACACGTGTTATTTAATCCGTGTTCTTCTAGATCTAAAGCAACCTATCACAGAGCAAGTTTGTAGATTCAAAGTGACTTATCACTCTTTCTGGAAATAACTTAGGCGTGTTGAAATACGCGTGGCATTCGAGATATGTTATGACACATGGGGATATTTATAAGCACCTCTCTGGACACTTGATTGAATCACATATGTCCTAATTTGATAGGCTAAATTCTTTATAAATAGCAGAACATATTCTCCATTAAAGACAACCTGAAAATTCTAAGATAAGTTAAGTCTCTGAAAAATTAAGAGGTAGAAGACAACAATGAGTAAAGACATTGAAAGAGAGAGGGGATAGTCAGTCACATACTGCATGATATAGATTTCGGGTCACTCGAAATTTGAGGTTTTCTTGCTCTGAAATATGTGTTATAACTGACTTACAGTTATTTCAACATTCTTCTCCATTTGTCTCTTCTCTTTGTCTTATTCACAGGTTACTTTTGTGAAGAAATGCTCTTGATAAAATGGTTGCGCGACGGTTTAGGTTATCCTGAGACAGACTCCCTGAACTTATTTCTCTGGAAGAGTGGTTGTATTGGCTCATTTATATTATTTATTGAAGTTTTTTTTAATATATTGAGTCTCTTACAAATCCCGAATCAACAATGTTATTTAATCATACTTCTTATTATTCAATTACCATCAAAAAAATTTATTCTCTCTTTAATTCAAACATTTAGTAATAATTATTTTTTATTTATTTTAAATATTTTGCAAAGTTAATTGCACAGTTACTGAATTTTAAGAAAACTCGAAATTTACGGTTCAAAACTAACCCATCTATTTTTTTTATTTTTATAAAACCTCAAAAAATAATAAAATATATTCTTCTTTTTTTCAAGCTTCAACTCCAAATGTTTTAAAATATCTCAAATTCTCCAATCTTAAGATTAAATTTGCAAATTGAAGTTTTTGCACTTAAAATGCAGATTCTCGTTCTGAAGGCAAAAACATCTTCTAAGAAGGTAAGAATGACGGATTGTGTGACCTAGGTCATATAATAATACACCTGAAAAGGTGGAAACCAGTTATAGAACACGTAATATACCATAGGTCTTAATTTGATCGAAATTTAAAATCAACGCTGGTAACAAAATGTGTTTTAAGTGTTAGGAAAAATTATGCTCTGACCTTTTGAAAATTTTGACAGTTGTAGTTAGACCTCTTGAGATTTTGAAAATTATAATAACACCCTTTGTCGGAAACTTAAGGAGGTCAATCAACTAACGGCACCGAATTATACTGATATACCCCTTATAATTTATTCTTCATCAATCGTTTGATGTGAATTTCTTCTGTTCTCCTTTGATGACTGATTCAAATGTGATGTTAGAGCATGATAGCTCTTTAGTCAAGAGACTAAAAATGGTATTTTAGATCTAAGGTTTATTCACTTTATCTAAAAGTCATTCAAAAACTTTAAAATGTCTAACTGTAACTGTCAAAAACCTCAGAGGATCAAAATATAATTTTCCCTAAATGTTATTAATTATTTTTTAACATTTTATTACTCTATCCTAACTCACGTAATTCCAATCTTAGTTTTAATTGTTCTTAATCATAAGAAGCAATGTGCAACACTTTCCTATCTAATGTCAATACATATATATATATATATATATATATATATATATATATAAATTCTTGGTCCTCTCTTACGTCTGTTCCACAAGTAAAAGCCTCCCAATTAACCCACAGTAGATAAACAGCCATACCTAACCCATCCAATCATTCCCGCCCTTCCCTCATCCAAAGCAAGAAGATTTCCAACACGCCACGTGTCAACACCTAATACAATCAACCCGCCACGTGTGGAGATTGATTTTCTTGAAGAGAGACGAATGCGTGAACAGAAGAGATTAGGAAGTGTAGGTCACCACTCACCACCCTAACCATATATCTATTTATTAATTAATTAAAATGAGTTTAATTAATTATTACGGAGAAAATATAGGAACATGCTTCGTTATTTCAATTTCCTATAAATAGAATTATTATCTTACTTAGGGTTTGTAACAGATTTATCTTTCCCTACTCAAACAATCAGTAGAAGAAAGAAGCTGCCACAAACTGTTCACCGACTTACAACTATGGCGAACGTTACGCCGTTTATACTCCTCGGCGCGTTTTAGCAACCATCTCTCTTTTTTTTTTGGTAAATTAGCAACCATCTCTCTCTACTTCCTTTCTGCTATAAAACGAGGTTTTTAGAGAGAGGTTTGGTAACTGAACAAGAACGGGTAAACTAAACACGAATGTCTCGTGTTGTAGCAGATGATGGTTTTCCGGCGACATCTTTTCTCGTTAACCCACCGTTTATTGATCGGAGACAAGCAATGGAGCTCGAGGATCTCGCTCGGAGCGTCAATCTGAGCGCATCGCCGACTCTAGGGCAGCTTCTGAAGCGCGTTGGAGAGGCGAGTACCGAGGCAGGCGACGAGACGCCGCCGCAACAAGTACTAGAGCTGAGCGACATGAGTCTTGAACCGAGATCTCTCCCGTTCGTTCTCTCTTTCAGCAATCTGACCTACAGCGTGAAAGCTCGCCGGAAAATAACGTTTCGGACGTTGTTTCGCCGGACAAACAGGCTTGGAGCGGCGACGGCGGACTCGATGGAGACGACTGAGAGCAAGTTCTTTAATACGAAGACTCTGTTGAACGATATTACTGGCGAAGCTAGAGAAGGAGAGATCTTGGCCGTCCTTGGCGCGAGTGGCTCCGGGAAATCGACGTTGATCGATGCTCTCGCGAACCGGATCGCGAAGGGAAGTCTGAAGGGAACCGTAACCCTAAACGGCGAGGTTTTGGAGTCTCGGCTTCTGAAAGTGATCTCTGCTTACGTAATGCAAGACGATCTGTTGTTTCCGATGCTTACAGTCGAAGAGACGCTCATGTTTTCGGCTGAGTTCAGGCTTCCTCGCTCTCTCTCGAAATCGAAGAAGAAAGCAAGAGTTCAAGCTCTTATAGATCAGTTAGGGCTAAGAAACGCGGCAAAGACAGTGATCGGCGATGAAGGCCATAGAGGTGTTTCCGGTGGAGAACGCCGGCGAGTCTCGATCGGAATCGACATAATTCACGATCCGATCATCTTATTTCTCGATGAGCCGACGTCCGGTCTTGATTCGACCAGTGCTTTCATGGTGGTGAAGGTCTTGCAGAGAATCGCTCAGAGTGGAAGTATTGTAATCATGTCCGTACATCAACCGAGTTACAGGATTCTTGGCCTTCTGGACCGTTTGATCTTTCTTTCTCGTGGACAGACGGTGTACAGTGGACAGCCGGCGAATCTCCCGCTCTTCTTCGCCGAGTTCGGACACCCAATCCCGGAGAAGGAGAACCGGACGGAGTTCGCACTCGATTTGATCCGCGAACTCGAAGGATCGCCCGGAGGAATCAAGAGCTTATCCGAATTCAACAAATCATGGGAGAGCATGAAGTATCCCCGAAGCCACCACGACTCCGATCGACAAGGTCATTCACTGAAAGACGCCATTAGCGCCAGCATTTCCCGTGGAAAACTCGTCTCCGGCGCGACGAACGATGCAACTAGCCCTAATTCCTCATCAGTTCCGACATTCGCCAATCCGTTCTGGAAAGAGATGATCGTACTCTCACAACGATCGATCAAGAACTCCAAAAGAATGCCGGAGCTCTTCGGAATCCGATTAGGCGCCGTTCTTGTCACCGGATTCATCCTAGCCACCATGTTCTGGCAACTCGACAATTCCCCCAAAGGCGTCCAAGAACGCCTAGGGTTCTTCGCCTTCGCCATGTCCACCACTTTCTACACCTGCGCCGACGCTCTTCCCGTCTTCCTCCAAGAAAGATACATCTTCATGAGAGAAACAGCTTACAACGCTTACCGTCGATCCTCCTACGTTCTATCCCACTCTCTCGTCGTCATCCCTTCCCTAATCTTCCTCTCCGTCGCATTCGCAGCAACAACCTTCTGGGCCGTCGGTCTCGCAGGCGGATTCTCCGGATTCATCTTCTTCTTCTTCATAATCCTGGCTTCCTTCTGGGCCGGAAGCTCGTTCGTCACTTTCATCTCCGGCGTTGTCTCAAACGTCATGCTAGGTTACACGATCGTCGTCGCCATTTTAGCTTATTTCCTTCTCTTCAGTGGATTCTTCATCAACAGAGATCGAATCCCACCTTACTGGATCTGGTTCCATTACCTCTCCTTGGTGAAGTATCCGTACGAAGCGGTTTTGCAGAACGAATTTGATGATTCGATTAAATGCTTCGTGAGGGGTGTTCAGATCTTCGACAACACTCCACTTGCTGCTGTTCCTGACGCCATTAAAACCAATTTGTTGCAGGGATTGAGCAGTTCGTTAGGGATGAACATCACGAGATCGACCTGCTTGACCACGGGATCGGGTTTTCTGAAGCAGCAGGGGATCACGGATATAAGTAAGTGGAATTGCTTGTGGATTACTGTGGCTTGGGGTTTCTTCTTTAGAATCCTGTTTTACTTCTCCTTGTTGTTGGGAAGCAAGAACAAGAGGAGGTAGTAGATGATGAACTGAAGAACTGAAACATTTGGCGGGAAATACCCCCTTTTTTTTTTGAATTTTTTATTTTTTTTTTCTGTTGTTGTTGGTTATATTCAAAGTGGAATCTTTATTTGAGGTTGGGGTTTGGTGTAATTTATATACTGTTTAATTGTTGTTGTTATATCAATCATCATATGTTTATGCTTCTACTTTTCATTGAATTTTAGACCAATAATTTTTTTTTTTTTAAATATTGAGCTCTTTTGCATCTTGGTTTTCTTCTTTTAGGCCTCGTTTGATGGTTATTTTGGGAATGCATTTCAGGACTTAGAACGAGTTCCAGAATGCAGAATGAGTTCTTGCATATAAATAGTCATTTGGTTAGCAAACGCAGAATGAGTTCTATCTCAAAAATGAGGATGAGATATCCCTTATCACAATATCACTTCTAACCTTAATTTTAGATTTTAAGAATGAGTTTTGAGTATTTACGTTGAAAAACTTGTAAATAAGTAAGTACAAGCAAACTTTTACATATATTATTTTGGAGTGTTTCATCACATTTAAAAGGATCTCGGTGTGCAAAGCTTATTTGTGATTATGGGATTATATGAAAATAATTATAGTTAAAAAAAAAAAAAATTATTATTAAAACTTATTTAGTAGATGCTACCCAAACATCTATCGGTAAAGTCTTGGGTTATCGTATCTAAGGTCTAGGTTCGATTTTCTCGCCTTCATAATTGCTCTTGAAAAGGAGGGTCTTTTCATGTCTCTCCTATAGAGGAGTGGTCTTGCAACCAACCAGTGAAGCCAACCAAAAAAAAAAAAAAAATCTATATGAGATCAGAACTGATTTTGTTAATGCTAGAGAAACAAGGCCAAGAAGCCTTCAAAATTAGTTCTAGAATGAATTTAAAAACCTAATTCCTAGAATGGATTTCAAACCAAAATGATAGACAAACGAGGCCTAGGAATTAAAGAGGGATGGTTGGGGAGCTGAAGAGAGAGAAAGTAGCGGAGGATTTGGCTTCACGAGAGAATCGTTTTAGAGTTGCGTAACCAGGAATACTTCCTAACTAGAAACTATCTCGTCTCGTGTAAGGTGTGTCTGATTCGGTGTAACACACGCGTACTGAATAACGATGCACCTTCACTTTTGATAACAGACGGAACAGTTGCTATATTGATGACTTAGTGGAGGTGGGACCTACAAATTAGATATTTGGTAAGGGAAATTATTCAATATCCGCTGAGCTGTATAATTACCAAAACACAGCTTTTCATATAACCAACACTGTACAATTTTCCATAACTGTTCACAGTATATTGGTGTCCTACTACTGCATATCTTGTTTACCAATAAAAAAGGGTCAGAAAAGGTCCCTTGTTCACACCGACCTGGACGGTCGAACCGGAAATTGGTGGTCCATTGGACTGGTCAAAACCTAAAACTTTAACCGGATGGTCAATGCAGAAAAATCACCGTGGTTCGATGTTCATGATCATTAGGGTATCTGTATTATATATGAGCTCCGATCGTCTGCACCGAAAAGCGTGCACCGTGATCGGTGAATTCCCTTTGAAAAAAAATCAACTTTTTTTAAATTTCAATGGTTAAATATTTTTTTTTTTTAAAGAAAATTGCACCAATCACATCCACAATGCACGTAACAGTGGACAAGTTTTGGTACAGTCGATTTTGGGGCTCTGCATATGTCCTTGGGAACAACCAAGACTGTAAACGAGCCGAGCCAAGCCTTTGTGCAGTTCTTCATGCTCGTAAACCTTTAGTAAGGCCAGACTTGTTAAAATTTTTGGACTCAGATTCGTTAAAATATTTCAGGCTCAAGTTAGACTCAATTCGTAAAAATTCGGACTTGGAAAGAAAATTTAATACAAATATATTGATATTATAATTAATTTTTATTATTAGATATAATAAAATATATATATTTAATATTATTAGATAAATGTATAATAAAAGGAATGGGATAAGTGCTCATGTAATAGAAATGCACGAATAAATGAGAGGTGTTGAGGGGTTTATGAGAGGTGTTTAGGGGTTTGCAGACGACGGTTGCACGCTGATTGGGCCACGTCAGTCATACTAATTATCTCTTGGCCTGATCAAGAATCCTCAACCCTTATCCTGTTGAGGTTAACATAATTAATAAGCAACCCTCTGAAGGACAGGACAGACACTCTAAACCCAACATGGCTAACCACCCTGAGATGGTCAATTCCTCAGGCTAACCACCACTAGATGGTCAATTCGTTATGGGCTTATCACCTTCAAAGGACTATAAGCTTGTTACCCTCACAAGACCAAGGATGCCATCCCCTTTGAAGGACAAATATATAGGTTTGCCACCTTTAATAGACTCTTCAACTCATTAACTTCGAACGAATACAGACTAAGCTACCAAAAGAAATTACTTCGAAAGTGAACGAAGGTATGTAGAATATGTCTTTAGAATTTGAGTGACTCCTTTTTTTTTTTTTTTAAATGATTGTAATAAATTCCCAAAACAACATGTGATAAAACCTCATCTACTTATATATATCTGTTGCATATCTTATCTAAGGGTTATTTTTTTGTCTTATTAGACATAGCGGCATAAAAATGAAAACGTTGTTTTCTAGATATTTGCGCATGTTACGCATGTCATACAATCCTTGATCATCTAGACTCTAAAACAACCTATCACAGAGCAAGTTCACATAGTTGAGTGACTCACCCAATTTCCTTCTAGAAATAGCTTAGGTGCGTTGAATACGCGTAGACTTGGATATGTATTGCTGCATGAGGATATTTCCAGCCTCCTCTCTGGACACATATCCGAATGACACTTATCCTAATCTGAGAGGATATTCCTGTAGTGACCCTAACCCGTGAATACTATATTAATTAATTAGAGCTTAATTAAACAAGATAATCAATGAGGGTGAATCAATAAGGGTGTTATCGAAATTTATTTGTGATTTTACTGTAATCATTAGTGTGGTTTAATAGGCTAATTGGACCATAGGTGTAATCATAACTTAATAAATGAACTTAGGGGTCATAATGGAAATAGGTTTATTATGGGGTAAACTTAAGAATTATTAGAACCTTGACTCAAATTTCAAACGCACAACCGTGCCTTTGAATCAGTCAACATGACGTGGCCTTGTATGTGGGTTAGTGGGGAGAGAAGTGGGGAGCTAATTCCCTATATCTCTAACTCCCATTCGTGGGATCCATTTTTCAAAAAGAAACTATCTGTCGTGCTTGAGAACAAAAGAGAAAAATTGAGAGAGAAAGTTAGAGGAGGAGAGAGATCTAAGTTTAACCTAATCGCAGATCGGAAGAAGTAGAAAAGGAAGAAGAAGGTAGAATCGTAGAATATTGCTCATCGGATCTAACTTAAGGTAAGTTCCATCTTCTGAATAATCCCCTTGGGATTCCGGAAGTCATTGATGTGTGATCATATGTTTATTGTTGATATCATGAAGTGTGAATTACATTAAGATCGATTTTATGCTTTTATAAGTGTGTTTGATTCGATGCTATGAACTTTGGAGAATGCTTGATGATTTCCAGATTTTATGATCATGATATATGTTTGATCCATGGTTAAAATTAATTATCATGTTAATAAATTGCTAAGATATGTTTACGCAGTGATTGGTTGCTAATATGATCATTTATTGACCTTTAATATCAATGGGGATGGGAATCAGATACCAAAGGGCTAGGGTTCACGAACCCAGAAAACCCAGAATTTGTATAGACCTGGACTACGGATTAAAGGACCTATGTGAATATTTTTCATAATTTATTTTATATTTTATTCCGAATCCCCTGTTCGTTAGGAACACAACAAAATAAGTTTGAGGTCATTCCAATAAGGCTATGACCCACCTGAAGATACCAAGTTTGGAAAGTTGGACACACACTGAAACCAATTGATCAGACCTTATACTTAAGTTGTGGATGAGATACTTATGATGGTCTCCAACAGATTATCCACGTGTATGGGTGCGCAAATAGTTTCTGATGGGAACTATCATGGGGATCCAAAGCTGATAGACCTATACTGATGTCACATCCTAAACCATTGAGACCATCGATATTCCCAATAGTAAAGTATGTAACTCTCACCCCAATAAAACATGG
>JAUPMG010000013.1:11981226-12005140 GCA_031762675.1 Pachysandra terminalis | reverse complement strand
TGAGAAACTGTTTCCTCTTCCTTTCTACAAAGACAACATCTAGAGGCCATAGACCACCCTCTCCTTTTAAGATTGTCACACGTAAGAATTCTATTGTGAACAGCTGTCCAAAGGAAAAAAGAAACGTTCGACGGGATACCGGCAAACCAAATCAGCTTCCACGGACCTCCTCGGTTAAATCCGGTAACAAAAGTTACTGGATTTAATGAAGTGTCTTTTCACCCATTTTGCCCATAAGTCTTGATTATCAGATATAATGATCCAAATAGATCTCATGATGACTGCTTTATTCCAAAGAATAAGGTTCCTCAGCCCCAATCCTCCTTCCCTCTTTGGGGAACTAACTAAAATTCATTACACCAAATGAGGTTTGGAGATAGTTTCCAATCCTCCCCATAAGAAATCAGCACATAGCTTATTTATGTTAGATATCACTTTCTTGGGTAGGATGAAGATAGACATCTAGTGTGTGGTGACACTCATCAAAACACTTTGAATGAGTTGAAGCCTACCAGCATAAGAGAGAAGCTTCCCCTTCCAGCTACAGATCTTTTTCCCGATCCTATCTACCATATCAAAACAATCAGATACTTTTGAGTCTTTTGGTGATGAGAAGTACACCAAGGTACCTAACAGGGAGTTATCCTTCAGAAATACTAAGAAACTGAATCAAAGACTCCTCATTCTCAATCACTCCAGCACAATAAATTCTGCTTTTGTTAGTGTTGATAACTAATCCGGCTGAGTTCTGAAACCACTGTAAAGCATTTTTGATGATGTTAAGAGACTCTAGATCAGCCTTTGCAAACACAAATAAGTCATCCGCAAAGCATAAATGGGTAATGTTGTCTTCTTTACAACCCAGATGGTGAGCAAAACAAGTATCTGAAGCACCTCTCTGAATCTTGCTAATCAAGACCTCCATAACCAAAACAAAAATATAAGGAGTTATTGGATCTCCTGGTCTTATTCCACTTTGTCTCAAGCCCACCATTCAAAGAGATGGAGTAGGATGCAGTAGATATACACATCATTATCCGTTGAACAAATTTCCTAGGAAACTTTGAAGGCAGGAACATGTTCTCAATGAATTTCCAATTGACAGACTCATATGCCTTGCGGATGTCTAATTTTAGAGCGCATCTCCTAGGTCCCTTATTCAAGTGGTAGTCATGGAGTATCTCATGGACTAGACTAATATTATCAGCCATTCTCCTCCCTGGCACAAAGACAGATTGGTAGTCTCCAATGATAGAACAGAGGATAGGTTTAAGTCTGTTTGCCAGAATCTTAGAGATGCATTTATAGAGTACATTACAACAGGCTATAGGCTTGAAATCATTTGGAGTGGAAGCCATATTGCTCTTAGGGACCAAAGTGATGATTGTGTGGTTAATTTGCTTAAGGATCTGTCCATTCTTGAAGAAATCCGAAATAGCTAAGCATACATCATGACCAATCATCTCCCATGAGGCTTTGAAGAAAAGAGCTGTGTATCTATCAGGCCCAGGAGCCTTCTCATCCAGGAAAGAAAAGAAACAACTTTTTATCTGCTCATCTGTAATATCAACTATCAGTTCATTTCTCATAGTCTCCGTTATACCTTCCCCAATCACATTTTCCCAATCAACAGGTAGGGAGACCGGAGCCTCTGAACCAATGGACTGCTGGAAATGGTTCACCAGAACCTTAGCAATGTCTTTTCTCTCTGTGAAGTTCTGCCCATTAGAATCCCACAAGTTCACTATTTTTTGTAAGCTCTATGTCTAACCACTGATTTGAAGAAGAATTTTGAGTTATTGTCTCCCTTGTCTAGCCACAATAACCTAGGTTTTTGTCTCCATATTGCTTCAGCTTGATTACTCAGCTCTCTGTATTTAGAACTCAGCTGTTGCTCCTCCCTAGCTTTATTAGAATTCCCATCCTCTCCGAAGATCTCTGCCTGTATCTCCATCAATCTCTTCCTTGTATTCTCTATACTTTTGTCCAAATCAGAGAATACAAGGAAGTATTCTCTTCTTAAGTGCAACCAAATGTCAAAATCTGGGGATAAGAACCCTTTATGCTTTATTAAGCCCTAGTCATTTTTTTAATGATATTATATGCTTTTAGTGTTGTGTTTTGTGATCATAGCCTTTTCATCTACTTTGTCTTTGACTTTGTAAATTAGTGTTTTTGTGTGTTGTTGTAGATATGGAATACGAGAGATTCAAAATACAACAAAATTGGAAAAATTATTATAGGAATATTTCAAGAATTTAATTTATTACAGGGATTTCTCAAGATTTTTACTGGGCATGTATAAAATATTCTTTCTTTTTCCCTTCATCTTCTTCTTGTCATTTATTTGTTTATTTTAATCTTGAAAATAAAATTGAACAGAGATTAAAAGGGAGACATCTAGTGATCGTCATAAGCTCCTCTGTGTGTATGTGCGTCTCCTCTCTTTTTCCCCTTCATTTAGTCATCTCCATTCTTGCATGATAACTCTTCAAAACTTTATTAGCAATTTGATATTCAGTTGGAATAGGACACATGGTAAATGTTTGGAGCTTCAGTGGGCCGATGTGCTATCACCCTCCTTAATCAGATATTGTGTTTGGGGTCAACATGTGTGAATGGGCTAACTCGTACATATCCTTTCCATAAGTGTGTGTATGCGTGTGTGTGTGTGCATGGTTAAGAATTTGAATCCTAAAGTGACTGGCAAAGTAACTTTTGTGGGACTTGAGTGGTCATTGATGAACGGATTTTTAGTTGTTGCAGTGTGCAAAATGCCTCGTTACGATGATCGCCATGGTAGTACACGTCTATATGTTGGTCGCTTGTCTTCACGGACACGTTCACGTGATTTGGAGGACCTTTTCAGCAGATATGGAAGGTACTGAAATAACTTGTGTTTTAAATATTAAAATGGTCATTAGTAGTACTAATGTATGTTATATGCCTTCTCTGCATCTTTCTTATGACACTTGCATTTAAAAAAAAATTAATATTTAGAAGCCCAACTCTTTGACAAAGGTTTTTGTGCTTTTGTTCGCTCTTTGCTTTTTGTGGGTCATATCCCAAATTTTCAGCAATGATATTTCCTAATCTTGTTGATATCACTTTAAATTAGCTATTAGGACATTCTTTAACTCTTTTATTTCAAATCCTTAAAACAAATGTGGTAAAGTGTGTTCCATTTATTATCTACTCTTGGCTTTCACTTGGTGAAGTGGGTGATTTCAAGTGATTACTTTGGCCTTTCTGCTATGTACTCTGTGTGTGTGTGCCCATTTCTCTCTTGTTGATTCATCTTAGTAAATCATAAAGCTTATTCTTCAATTAGCAGTCATCAGTTTGGGTGGTTGGGGTTTCGTCATTTGAGGAGTGTAGGATAACCTTCAGACCTTTGCCAAGCATAGTGCTTGGATTTGCGTTATGTTATCTGTGTGAGAACGTTGCACCCGACGTGTCGTGTGATTTAACTCGAATGATCTTGTTGAAGGTTTCTGGGCTTTTGCCCAACCTGGAGGTCTATGGTGGGAGGGTGCCCTTGGTGGAATTGGTGGCTATTCTTGCAGTGTATAGGAGACTTTGGCGATTCTTTGTAATGTTATTGCGTGTTTTTATGGAAATGCCAACAAACTCAAAAGTGGTGTTTAGTTCGTCTGTGAGGGGCGAAGTCTCAAACCCTTTGGTACTTAAGTCACATGATGGCCTTACTGTTTCTGGCAACCATTTCCGCAGAGTACGGGATGTGGATATGAAGCACGACTTCGCATTCGTAGTATGTGCTACTCACTCTGTTCAATCTTCCTCTTTCTTTCTTCGTTTTATAATATATATTATTTTAGTGATATGAGGTATTTTATTTCCCAAGATAGATTATATTATGCAAATATGAGCCTTTTTCATGTTTATCTTCTGTCGTTGCTTCCATTAACAGGAATTTAGTGATCCTCGAGATGCTGACTATGCAAGATACAGCTTGAATGGACGGGAATTTGGTGGAAGTCGTATCATAGTGGAGTTTGCAAAGGGGGTAAATTCTGAATTTTTTTTCTTTCCTTTTATTGATCCCCAATTACATGTTCTGATTTACTAGTATTGGTTGGTGTTACCAAGGAAATTAATGTTTTGATGTGAATTGGAGACCTTTTAGGCAATTTTATTAAAAGAGACAAGGCTGATAGGTTTTCCATACTCGATCTGTGTAGTGGGTTTATATTTAAGTATTCGTTTTGCAATAGTGGGTATACCAAAATAGAGGGTTGTGTTAGATTGGCAGCCGGTGGAAAACTTTTGTTCAATCTCTTATGACAAGAATCCTTTGCTAAGTTCAACTAGTTGAGATAAGGCCTTTTCATTGCTGTAATGTTGTTAGTTGCAACAAATATTTGTGGTAGATTGACGAGTTATGAGTCATTTTTAAGTTCCAATTTCTCTTGGTATGTGGTTTGACACATCCAAAACATCTCAATGATTGGTCTTTATTAGCCATTCGGACTGCCTTTAGGTTCTCTCAAATATATCCATTCTTATTTATCTTTCCTAGTCTTTTTCAAATTATGCCTACTCGTGGTTATGCTCATGTAATTTTGTTTCTTAGTTTTGGATTAATAGCACTAGGATTCCACTGATAGTGCCTATTTACCTATTCAATTGGATTTCAGTTTTGATGGTTCTATAACTTGGTATGTAGGGGCCACATGGCCAAGGTGGTGGTTCTCGGGAGTATCTTGGTAGAGGGCCTCCTCCTGGTTCCGGTCGCTGCTTCAATTGTGGCATTGATGGCCATTGGGCTCGAGATTGTAAGGCTGGGGATTGGAAGAACAAGTGTTACCGCTGTGGAGAAAGAGGCCATATCGAAAGAAATTGCCAGAACAGTCCAAAGAGCCCGAAGTATTCTAGCTCTGAGACCTTACTAACTAAATATTTTCAGTTTTAAATACTTGCAGCAGCATCAATATTGTCCCGTTTTTGCATAGGCATCTCAGTGTTTTACTTGACAAAAGTTTTCCTAACAGGCA
The DNA here is from genome assembly GCA_031762675.1 of Pachysandra terminalis. Classification (NCBI taxonomy): domain Eukaryota; kingdom Viridiplantae; phylum Streptophyta; class Magnoliopsida; order Buxales; family Buxaceae; genus Pachysandra; species Pachysandra terminalis. The sequence continues at coordinate 12,000,125 of JAUPMG010000013.1, read as the reverse complement.
TGGACGAAGTTACTCAAGATCACCATCTAGATCACCTCCTCGTCGTGGCAGAAGTAGGAGCCGCAGTTACAGGTTTGTTAACCTTCCATTAAAGATTTTCTGAAAAAATAATGGAAAATTTTTCTTGCAGTTAATTCTATTTAAGCCATCTGTGGTGCATGTTACTCCTATAATGTATTTTCAAATGTTTTGTCATCAGAACTTCAATATGCAGTCTAAATCCCTGATTTAGAGGCTTGGCATATCTGAACTCTGTATGTCTTTTGCTCTGATCTGTAAATTACACTTCATTGTACTGTATTCTTTGGCTGCCTTAAATTGTTGAATCCCCTAATTCTCAAGGGATTGGAATATGCAATCACCTTTTTTTTTTTATAAAAAATCCTGTCTCTCCCTCTCCAGGGAGTGATGGGAATTTAAATAAACTCCCACAGAATGAGGGCTGCTAAGATTCTCCTTTTGGTGATATCCTCTATAACCCAGGGCATTCGCTTCCAAATTTGCTGCTATGTCTTGATCTCAAGGTATCGGCATACATGTGATTGGTATTGTTATTCTATAAGAAGAGAGATGAACCTCTTCTTGTGGTGATGTTTATTTCTTCCAGGCTCTTCTTGTGGGTATACCAAAGTAGATGGTGATCCATATACTTGCCGCCATGTTTATTTTTTCCAGGCTCTGTTTAGAATGTTGTTGAAGATACCAGGATTTGAATGTGTGAGCATATCTATTCATTTTTTCCCCCTTATATACATGTATATGGTTATATACATATACACACAAGCACACACACCCCTTTGGTGTGCTGCCTGGAAAATTAGAAGGGAAAAGATTGAAACCATGGAGTTCAAGATAGAGAATTTTCTGAAGGGTATATACACTTCTTCCAAAGGTTTGCTGCCTTAAATTGAACCTCTTCTCTTATTCTAAACTTGATCACTTGTTCATTCCAGCCGATCCAGGTCACCTGTTAAGAGAGAGCGTAATGTCGAGCGTGAGGAGAGGAGATCGAGGAGCCCTCGTTACAGCAGAAGCTCCAAGTCGAAGGATTCTCCACCTCCATCCAGAGGACGAAAACGCAGTCCAACGCCTGATGAAGGCAGCCCAAGAGATAGGAGTCCTTCCCCAAGGGATCACAGACAGGTCACTCGGCGTAATGGGTCAGATGACAATAGTGAGAGCCCTAGAGCGAAGAGCAGAAGCCCCATTAGCTCTGAAAGGGATAGCCCTACCAATGGGAGGTATCGGAGTCCTGAAGCAAATGGCCAGAGTCGTAGCCCAAGTCCTCAGAATGACAGGAGCCCTGTTGATGATGACATTGATGACAACAATGGCTCTCCAAGAGGCAGTGAGTAACCTCGAAACTGAAGAAACATAGATGTTCAAGAAAACTTTCATTTTGTCCTTGTCTCATCATGATGACTAGACTGGGTTTGAGTAGCTAAGTTATATATATCTTGCATTTATTTGAAGGTTGAGTGAGCAACTTTAATGCTATTTTACTGAACTTTTAGCATAAGGTTCTTGTTTGTGGCCTGATATTGTATGTGATGGGCCGAAACGACGTGTATTAACTATGGTCACGTAATAATGTCTGCTTTGTTAGTTTTGGTTAATTTTGATTTTCCAATATTTAGCGTCTTAATCTGGAAGAAGAAAACTTTCTGGACAGGTATGTAGCATTTGAGCCAAAATCTTTTTATACTCAATCCCCTCGTTTACCTTCTATCGATGGGCCTTCTCGGTTCATGTTGAGGGACGATGCGACTCTCCTGATTATACTCAATCCCGTCGTTTACTTCTTTTGACGAGCCTTCTCGGTTCATGTCAACGGACTCGGATGGTTTAAGGTGTTTCATGAGACTTGAAATGAAATTTGAAGAGAGTTTTAAGAAAATGTTATTTTTTCTTGGGCAGCCAGGCGTATGAGGTTTATTGGCAGAATCTGGAGTTTTTCTTTTTAAATATATTACGAAATTATCCATGCTCCAAATGCTTAAATCCTGCGTACTTCCACGATGTCTAAAGGAAAGCTTAGCAAGGCTATCTTGTTTCTATCGTGGTGATAACAGAGGTGGTAGATATCAACCTTACATGCACCCAAAAAACAAAAAAAAAAAAGGTGTGACCATGCACTATGCACACAGTTAAGTTCCCCTAGGCATTTTGAACAAGTTAGGGCTCGTACACGAGACCTAAGCCAGCAAAATAGAAGCTGTGTTTTTAAACGGGTCTCGTTCTGTTATACCTTTTGAGTGCCGAAGGAGAAAGCATACTTTTGGTCCGGGATGCAGGAGGGAACATCTCATGTACTTGTATTCTTACCGTCTTTTTAGCTTATACATCGTGGTTTTCTTTTGCTCTTTACTAGAAGAGACACCCAAGACTCGATGGAATCTAATTCTTAAATTCGTTTTATTGTATAGAACTAATAATTCTTCACGTTGGATGGCAACTTTTTAACAGAATATTTAACACCATGAAATTTGTTCTTGTAAAATACGCATGAAGAGAGCCTATATAGGAATTTGTCCATGGAGATGCCAACCTCCCTAACAAAGAACGCCTTACAAATTTACATCATATATACCTTTTGCTCGTCTGAACCGTTGCATAGCATTAGCATCAGAATTTACGAAATATATGCCTTCACCAGCTCCGCGTAGTTGCATGTATCACCCGTTATCGGACATGTAATTTTACCGTCATTCTTCTTAGCCATTTCTTCAAGAGCCTGCCACATAACAAAATTATGTTACAAAACGAAGATGCATCATCCATAACTACCTTGTCCTACTTAATTTACTTCCAAAACACTCTAGACCTTGGTGCTATAAACATGGCCATTGGGTAAGACCAGTGGCGGATTCTCTGTATCCATAAGCTCTTTAGTGATGTAACAAACAAGCTTCGAGTGATGCTGTTTCGAGAACGGTAGTGACAGTGCTAATTTTCGGAAGGTCTCCTGCGACAGTGGATCTTCTTTGGTACAATCATCTTCATAACATAATCTAAATCAGGTCAAGGTCAAAAAAAAAAAAAAAAACTCTAATAGGTGTGGAAGGCTTGGTCATGCAAAATACTTTAAATCAAAATCTTTTAAGAAAAGGAAATCCTGCAGCCATGGCAAAGTAACAAAGAGGATCCAGTGGTGGGGCTCAGTGGAACATGATGTTCTTGAGGATGTAATACTAATTATTATGACAAAGGGGCTATAGTCAACATAGAGATATGGACAAGCAGTAGCAAGACACTAGCAATAAATCACCAAATATGGATACGGGGTCTTGAGAACAGACAATCCTGCTTGTAGATAAATGTTTAGCAAGGGCTCAAGAGTCATGCCGTATAACCTGCAAAATTCCTGTTTGAACTGCTCCACTAGGAAGTCCCATTGCTCTGGTTCAAATAAAACCTGCAAAGTACAAAAATAAAACGGAAAGGAAAAAAAAAAGGGAAAGAAATCATGCTATTGCTTAAGATTGAATCTATAAAACTAAATCACTACCAATAAGAAAACAGAAAATTTCACTTGCTTCTATTAACTGTACTACAATGAGAAACTCTCCCCTCCAATTTGACTGTTTACATACTTAACCCTATCCAAGACGTAAAATTTTTTATTTCAAAATGTATTATGGCGTTTTTGCTCCCTTACGTTAAATCTACATCTCAAAGAAAGTATTACAAATATGCTATTTATTATAATAATAATAATAATAATAATAATTATTATTATTATTATTATTATTATTTATTTATTTTTTATTATTATTATTATTATTATTATTATTTTGTTCTCAATTTGTTTTACAGCCTTCTTTGATTGAAGAATAATTAGATTTTAATGGGAAAAGAAAGGAAAATATAACTAACCCCTTTCACTGGTTTAATTCAACAAGAAATATTAGCAAAACACAATAAACTAGACTCATTCACAATGGTCAGTCATTAATAAATTTATTCATAATCTTTTATGTAAGCCCATTGATTAGTTGGTCCCATCAATTGTTCAACTATGCTAGTTATAAGAAGTTAAGAAGAAAGAAATTTATCTTTATTTACATAACCAAAACTTCTGTATCATTTATCCTGAAGGGTACTTGTGTCATTTAATGATTATGATGTGTTAAAGGAGAGAGTTTGTAAGATAACTTTAACATTGTGGGTATAAATATAAAGAAACATATAAAATGGGAGTTTTAATAATTATGAGCATAGTTTTGGTAACAAATGAAATTTGCCCAAAGAAAGAAGTTCATCCGAGAGCCTTGGATATTGTTAGAATTAGAAAAGCGGGTTCCAGCTCCTAAAAGGAAAACTAAGATAAAAAAAAGTGGGAGAGAAACACAGTATATCCTTGGGAGACGAGTCCTAAATCCCCATTATAGAAAATGTGAACCTATTGTTGATCAGTTCTAAGCTTAAGCTGACCAAGTTTCCCAACTTAGGTCCCAACACAAAATGAAATGCAAGAAATGTTGAGAAGTTAGAGAAACCAACATAAAAACTCAAAACATAGCGTAAAAACGGTCATTATAACACAAAATAAAACGAATTATAATTGTTATGGTCATAGCCTTAAGGTGATGGGTTGTGTTAGGTTGGCAGCTAGTGTAAAACTTTTTGCTAAATCTTCACTCAAACTAAAAGGAAAATTTACATGACAGTCATTAGATGTACAGATCAAAATGTTGGGTAACAATGAAGGAACATATACATAGGATGAGCGCTGCTGAGATGAGGATGTTGAGATGGATGTGTGGGAAGACTAGGAAAGATAAGATGAGGAATGAACATATCCGAGGGTATTTAGGTGTGGTTCAAATAGAAGATAAGATAAAGGCTCGTATGTTAAGATGGTTTGGGCATGTAAAGCGAATACCTAGTGAAGCAACTGTGAGAAGGTGTGAGGGAGAAATCATTGAAGGATCTAAGAGGAGAGAAAGATCAAAAAGAATTTGGGTGGAGTCGATAAAAAAGGATTTGCACACTCATAATTTGAGTGAAGATATAGCTTTTGCCAGATTGGGATGAAGGAACGGGATTCTTGCTGCCAACCCCAACTAGTTGGGATAAGGCTTTCGATGATGATGAACGCCTTCAGAGTAACAAATATTACCAACCCATTAACCCATTCATATTCCCATCATCCCATTACTTAGAACTCAACAAAATGTGTAGACAATCAATATTAAATAAATAAAAGAGTTTAAACGAACAGATCAAAGACACCAACATTATAAGTTTAGTGACGCATAGTTATTTTTGTGAATAGTGAGAGAGAGAGAGAGAGAGAGAGAGAGAGAGAGAGAGAGAGAGAGAGAGAGAGAAATCCAAACGAAGCAAGCAGCTGGATGAGTGTCAAATCCAAACACCAAACATCTAAACCATCACTTAGAAGTTTCACATAGCAATAAAAGTGAAATCCATTTGAAAGAGTAAAGTCCATCTAGAGTAAAGGACAAAAAAATGTAAAACGAACACCATAAAAAAAGAGATTCACCTTGTACGTAGCACATTCAGTATTGCTCTTAAAAGCCAGTGTTGCCATGACACGTTGCAATTCTTTCATATGGGTTGCTCCCCATGGTGCAAGGTACTTACGAGCATATGTAATAGCTTGCAAACTGTTCTCGGCTCGTATCAGCTCTACAAACTCTTGAAGTCTCAACTGAAATTCGAATTTGCTCTATCATCCAGAATATTGTTTAGTATTAAACAGGGTTTTATGGGAATAACAAAAATAAAAAAATAAAAAAAATAAAAGAAATAAACAAACTTCAAACACATCATTGGGTTCATTGCTACACTAATATGAGATTTCCCTTCTAACAATTTTCAGATGGGAGATACTTTGAAATGCTTCATGCAATTAAAAAATATCCAATATAGATGATGAGATCCCACTTTGACTTGGTGGAAATAAATTTGGAACAAAGCGTAGTATGTATGACATGAAGAATTTATCAAGGACCTTGTTTATCACATCTAAGTAGAAGCTAATGTTCTTAAGGTCTATATTTAATGAAATCTGCACATTAAGGTTAAGGGCCTGACAATTTCTTAGCAGATATCAACATTCTGTCACTTTTCATATGGCTATCCATTTGGGGTTAAAACTTATATCTTTAGGGATGACCCAGTACTTCAATCCATATATTCTACCTACACCAGTAAAGAAAGTATTTGTTTATTCTTTTGGTGGGTTTATATACTCTGATCAGCATTCAGAAATTTATTCTTAATCTGCTCATGTTTTTAAAAAAGAAATATGTGTTTGGTTAGAATTCAAATATCTAACCAGCACAATATCTTTCCCTATTTGATTTAAATAGTTTAACTATTTTTCGTAATCAAAAAGAGTTGGGTCAAAATATCTATTGATACAATGAGTTTTAATAATGCAATGAGTATTTTATTGAAACAAAAATCTAATCACTTTTGATATAGAGACGAAATTGTAAAGCGGATACTGCTTCTCCCCCTAGGTATGATGCTGTTGAATCTAATTTTTATAACCTTTGACAATAACAAAGCAATAAAGCAAAGTTCGCGTGCAATGGTTTAAGTTCTAAGAGGATACTGGATAAGAGATGAATCATTCTCTATCAGTCAATGTAAACAAACTTTGGCCATTTTTTTTTATCGATAACGAAGATTATATAAATAGAGAAGAATGTACAAAAGCAAGTTAAAAAGTAATCAGTTCCCCAAGACAGGGAACCAACTACAAAGAAAACAGAAAAAAAAAAAAAAAAAGAGTTAAAAAGACCCAAAAGAAAAGACAGTACAAAGAACTACATCACAATGATGGTCTCCCAACATCTGACAAGATCCGAGGAAGCCACATAAAAGCATAGATAGTTCTAAATGGCTATTGGTGAAATGACCAATCAAGCAAGAAACCAAGTAACACTTCATGCAAATTAACACTCCCCAACCTCAAAGGCATTGCACCCAGTACTGTTGGCAATGAATGATGTGAAAGAATGAACGGTATAGTGGATAGGCTTCGTAATCACTGCTCTTGGCTTTACTGGTTGGTTCCACCATTCCAGCCAAGAATCTTCCCATTCATCACTTTTTTGACGTGAGAGAAGAGAGTTATTTGGGTAACCCTCAGAGACTATCTTCTAGAGAAATGGAGGAATGTGAGGTTCTCCCAATGCTGGAATATGTATGGATTGCGGAAGGAGGAGGATAAAAGGGTTGGGATTTGATAAGAAAGGGTGTTTCATGGTAAAATCCCTTGATGAAGTCTTAGGGAATATTATAGGAATTACACGAGCAGGTGTGCGCATTGGAATTATAGCGTTTTTTTTTTATTATATATTTAAACTTTTAATTTTTTTAATTTTTGGATCGGCAAAGTAATATTGTATAAAAGGACCAAAAGGTCAAAATGTGCAGTGAGTATATATGTATCCTATACAGACATCAAACAAAAAGTATATAAGAAACCGTAGTCACATACAAACTTCCCCCTCCTATTCACCAACATGCTAGATTAGTCCCAAAATGGACCCCATGAGCAATCAAAATCCATGTATCGAATGCCTTCAAATTCGGAGAAATTGGACACCCAAAAAAATAGTAAAGACAAGGTCTTATCAATCAGCTTTTGAGTGCAAGATTATGTTCCTTCAAAAATTCTGCAATTCGTTTCACTCCATATCGTCCAAGCAATCACTGCTGGACAGATTCCACACGATGGAACTCCTCCCTGCGCCCCTCTTCTTTTACCTCCAGCCCCAATTATTTAATTCTTCTTTTAGACTATGGTGCCTAACCCAACATAACTTAAATCTGTTCAGAAAATCATTTCAAATGTTCCAAGTAACCTCACAATGGATAAACAAATGAGCTGCCGTTTCCTCTTCCTTTTTACAAAAGCAACATCTAAAGTAGGGGTGGCAACGGGCAGGGTGAGCTGCCCAGCCCGATCAGCCCGGCCCTATGATTGGGCGGGCTTGGGCAGGGGTAAGTGGCCCATATGGCCGGGTCGGCCTGGAATTTAAGGCCCGGTCAGTTTTTCAGGCCGGGCTCAGGTTTATGTTAAATTAACCCGGCCCGGCCCAATATTAATAATTAATATATAATTTTTACTTAATTCTAACACAGTCATATGGTGTTAGTTTAGTGGTCAAATGCTCAAATTTTCTTCCTGGAAACCCAGGTTCGAATCCTAATAGTAGCACATTTAGACTTTTTTAGTTTAAAAAATAATACATAGGGTCGGGCTGAACTGGGCCAAGCTCAGGCCAACATAAATAATGTTATAATAGTGTAACCCCGGCCCGTTACCACCCCTAATCTAGAGGCCATAGACCACCCTCTCTTCTTTAGGTTGTCAATCATGAGCACCCTCTCTTCAGCTGCTTACCACAAAAAGAAAGATATCTTGGAAGGTAAACCTGCACACCAAATCAGTCTCCATGGTCCGAGTCTCGAAACCTCCTTTGGCAAAGAAAGGTACATAGAACTTACTGAGAACACACCTTCACCCGACCACTTCCAAACCCTTGAGTCACCTCCCTCCCGAGCATTGGTCTTACTGACCTCCTCCAACAGACTAGTAACTTCATCCACTTCCCAATCTAACACATTCCTTCTAAAAATCAGATCCCACCTCCACCCCGTCTCCTCCTTGATTAAGTAATCCTTGACCCAAGCATTTATGTTTACTGCTAAAGCAGCTGCCCCTGGGAAACTTTGTATTAAAGAACCTCCCCACACCAAACATCTTTCCAAATTTTTATTCTATCCCCTACCCCCACCTTGTTTCTTACCCCTTTAATGTAGCTCTCCTTAGATTTGCAAATAGCTTTCCAAGGCCCCGTACCAGGTAGAAATCTGCTATTCTAGGAAAACAAACCACCTTCCTCAATATTTAGATCTAATCAACTCCCTCCCCACAAACTATCTTCCTCCGACCCAAAACTCCACAACCATTTGGCTAGTAATGCCACATTAAATCTGGTGAGGCATCTCAAACCCAAACCCCCATTGGACTTGCTGGAGCAGACTAAGGACCACTTAACTAGATGGAATTTATGACTCTCCTCGTTACCTCGTTACCTCTCCACAAAAAATCCCTTTGCAACTTCTCTAACCTTCTGGCCACATGAGTTGGAGTCTTCAATATCGACATGTAATATGTAGGAAGGTTGGATATGGCACTCTTAATCAAGGTCAATCTACCTCCCTTTGATAAATATCTAGTTATCCAAGAGGCCAACTTTTTCTCTGATCTTTCAATAACCATGTTCCAAATCCCTTTAGATTTGTATGTTGCTCCCAACGGTAAACCCAAGTAAGATGACGGGAGCGTGCCCACCTTGCACCCCAACCAATGGGCCAATTGACTCAAATTGCCGACCTCCCCGACTCCAATCAGTTCAGATTTCAACAGGTTTACATGTAAGCCCGAAACTGCCTCGTAACATAAAAATAAACACCTCAGAGCCTTCAAATCTATTTGCCCTGCCCTGCAAAAAATCAGCGTGTCATCAGCGAATTGAAGATGTGAGATACTTTGTGCCGTTGTCTTCACCTTCACCCCTTAAATCAGTCCCAACTCTTCCGTGCGTCGATTCAACTTCCCAAGGCATTCCACCACCATAAGGAACAAAAAGGGAGATAGAGGATCACCTTGTCTTATCTTGGAATTTTAAAGTTTCCCCCAAAGTTGACTTATCTTGGCGTTTAGGTTTGGAAAAAATCCTCACTGTGGATTACTTGATTAGAAGAGAATGATGCCCAACCAATGTCTAACCTTTAAAGCGGATTTGGAAGGCACTGCTCATTGTTCATTCACTTTAAGATGGCTATGGGAGTCTGATGCTACTTCTTCTCCTTGTTTGGTATTTCATGGGCATTCCCTTATGATAGGTAGTGTCTTTTCAACAGTATTCAACAGTAGGGTGTTTCTTTAAATGCATAGGCATCTTTATTTATTTTTGATCAGTAATGTGTATTTTATATATAAAGTAAAAAACTGTACAAGAAAAATATAAAAAATACAAGGATCTCTACTAAATCAAAACCTATCTACTCCCAAAACAGCCTCCAAAAGCAATTAAATTCTTCAAATAAAATTCCCTGAAAAACCTTATGAGAAGAAGCCCAAAAGAAGATCAGTGACAAGAAACATGAGAATCTTTGAGGAAAAGACTAACTCACTTCTTGACCTTTGTTGTAGAATTGTCATCACAAAACATCATGTCATCACTTCTTGAACTTTGTCGCAGAATTGACAGTTCTTCCTGAGTTTGTTTGTGTATCTTTGATCGCTGGCCTGGATTTTAAGGACATATAACTTGTATAGGTTTGCTTACCAGATGTCTCAAATCTTTGGTATGCAGATTTTTCCCTCACGGTGTATCCATTTGCAAATTTTCTTTGCAGTAAATATATTTTCTCATTTCTATTCAAAACATCAATGATATTTATGATTTCATGTCCGTGCCATAAATTCTCTAAATTTTTTGTTAATTAGCACTTGATGCTTGCAAGCACAATATAGTAAACAAAGATATGATATAGCCAACCTCCATCTTTTTGAAACTTATTGTCAATGATATTGAATATTTCATGTCCGTGCCAAAAATTATCTAAATTTTTCATTAATTATCACTTGATACTTGCAAGCATGTGGCACCTGATAAATCAATCTCAAGTCCCTCATTCACAACCGAAAAACTGATATAAATAAGAATCGCACACCATTTATCAAGCAATCAATTAACAATAATGCCCTATCCCAACTAAACCTATAAAAGAAAATATCTTCAGTTTGCTTATGTGCTTCATATCATTTGACTCCATTCAGTTCCTTTCTTGCCTTCTTTTAGCCCTTCCAGATCCTTAACTTACACCACACACCCCTTATCAAAAGTGCTCCATACATCTCTGTTTAGCATGCCCAAACAAGCTCAACCAACTTTCCTTTGTCTTAATAAATTTTTCTTAAGTTTTAGGCACACCCTTTTCAACATCCCAAACTCTGTTGCACTTTTCCTAAATTCCGAGTGAACAAAATTATGCTCCATATATCATAGCTAGTTTAGTAGCTGTTTTGTAAAACTTATATTTCAATTTGAGTGGAATGTGTTGGTCACATTCACTTTAGAAGCACTTTCCAACTTAATTTATCCAGTTTAAATTCTATGTCAAACATCATTCTCGATTTATCTTTTCTCATGATAATTAATCCAAGGGAATGGTAGTGCTCACTTTAAGGAATTTAATGGCTTCCATTTCTTACTATAGCTTCAGCCCATTCCCTTTTGTACTGGAGTTGGATTCCATATACACAATCTTATTCAATTTACTTTAAAACCTCTGATGACAAGTTATTCATTGACAACCCCTAGTTTTCCATTTAGTACTAGTTTGATCTAATAATACTGAGGCTGCAATTTGGGTTGGCTCAATCTGACAAGCTATTGACCCAGGCAGAACTTGGGTGATTTGGGTTGGGTTTTTACAAATTTGGTTCGGTTCTAGGTCAAACAAAGTCCAACCCAAACTAGATCAGTATGTTCTGGGTTGAGGCTTTGGGAAAAGTGACCTAATCTGAAATCCAACATGTTTCATGCAAGTGTGTGTGTATATAACTAGTGCAGCTTTGGGCCCTCCCTGAAGCGAGTTGCACCCCTAACTAAAAGTACATTGCTTGCAAATAACATAAATCAAGGCACTTCCTCATAAATATTAGCCATTTATTCATCCATAATAATGCAAGCTAATCTGGGTTCATAGCTGACTCTTGGTGTAAATTGACTGTTACTGGAAACTCACTGGTCCCACCACCAACTATTCTTAGTTAGCATTTCCTTATAAATGTCTTTATGATATCAATGTATTTGGTAGGTATACCTTTCTTGCCAAAACAAAGATCATATTAATTTTCTAAGCACTCTATCATATGCGTTTTCTAAATCAATAGAAACCATGTGTAAGTCCATCTTCCTCTCACTAAACTTCACTGATTGTTTAAGTAAAAAGATAAACTAAATAGTTCTCTGCATGAAACCAAACCAATTTTCTGATACCCCAATTATTTTTTCTTAGTTTTTGCTCCGTCTCCCATAAATTCATGTATGACTCAAGTGCACAATAACTAATGCAGCTTTGGACATCTCCTTTATTCTTATTTACGCTACAACAGTGGTTCACCAAGCACTCCTCAAATTTTATCAACTAATAGGCGTGCTACGTGCTAGGTGGAAGCAAAGTCGGTTCATAATCCTCTTATATGCTGTGAGGTGGTTGTGGGGCAGCGGGGATGTGATCGCTCTGTTCCAGGAAGCTTGGAGTTTTTTGGGTGATGCCCAAGAGTATCGATGCTGTCTTTCATCGTGGGGTTATAAGAAATGGATAGCAATGTTTTCTTTTTTGTGGAATATGTGCCCAACTATTGTTGGTTGGTCCATTTGAAAGAGATGGAATATCTGAATCTTCAAGGGGCTGGCACTTAACTCTTCTGCCATCCATGGAAGAAATTTTTCTAAATTTTTCCACGAGTGGGCTGTTCTTCTGGAATTCAGCGACATTTCATTTTCTGTTTTTGTAAATGACCTGCTCCTCCCTTCTAGGGTGTTGTACATAGCCTGGGATGTCTAGCTTCACTTTTCTTTTGCTATCCCCATGGTATAATTTTCATGTATTTGGGGCATAGCCTTCCTTTTTTCCATAAATTAATGCAATTTTACTTTTATTCATCCAAAAAAAGGGGAATTTCATCAACTATTTTGATCAACAAAAATGCACCAATCTCTCCCACACATTTCTACACTTCAATTGGGATACCAACTGGTCCTAAAGCATTTTATATTTTCATCTTGACTGCAGTTTCCTCCATTCAAGTTACCTGAATTATATTCCTATAAATGTATTAATATTCAGTTTTCTTCCCAATGCAATAATCTCAACCAAGTCTAAAGTTCTTCATAAGTTTTTCATTCAGTACCTTTTAGAAATATCCTCTCCATTTTTGACTTATTTCTTCACCTTTAGAAATATCCTCTCCATTTTTGTCTTAATTCTTCAGTCACCACCAAGTCTCTTTGTGACAAACTTTTATTTTAATCCTCCCAAGGTTTTTCATTCTTTAAACGCAGCTGGTCATTGCCATTCTTTTGTGTAGACTTCAAGATCTATGTTCCCCACTATATGAATTTAATCTTTGGAACAAGTATTTTTTTCCTTTCCTTTTAGCATCCATCATCATATATTGAAGTCCTTATAGTTTTCTTATTGTTTATCTCCTATAGCAAAATCCATCAATTTCTTAAGTAGACTCTCTCATAGTTTTAAATTTCCTTGATCCTTTTCAAAGGAGTACCAAAATTCTCTTTAAAGCAATATTCCCTTATCTTGAAGTTTTCCATATAACTTTTTACATGAAATATCGCAAATAGGGAAATTTCCTTGTTCTAAAAGTGCGAAATTTTCCTTGCAATAGAAATTTAAAACTTTAGACTCTCTTAGAATAACTTTGCAGTTTCTACACATTCCTCTTAAGATAGAAAAAGTCAATTTACCTTGGTAAAATGTCAACAAGTGTTTTCTCTCTTTTGAAAATATGTGCCTACTAATGCAAGATCGTAACTACTGCTAAAAAAAATTGCACCCCCCTGTCTCATTCCATCTCAAGAGCCTTTCCCTTCACGTGCCATGCCATAGGCTCTACAATCTTGTATTACATAGCTATTTAAATCCCCACTCATAAATATCATCCCCCATTCATCAAAGATCAATAGTTGATCAAAACTTATTATTCGTATAGCATTATGATTATGAAATGTATCTTACCACCTAACTCATACTGCCAAAGCAATCACAAAGAAAAGTGAAGATAGGTATCAAATACCCGTTGGAACCTCTTAAATATTATCATATAAAAGCCCCAGTAATCAATGCTCAGTGCAACTTGTTCTAACTGAATTCACCTGAGATTCCACGTATTGGAAGTGTGTTTTATCAGTCTCAAAAGCATCAAATATTGGCAATTCTGTTGCCCCGGTCAATTTTTTGTTTCCAGGTCCATTTAACGGCTGATGAAATTAGACAAACCAAGTATATTGAAAGATCTTACATCTGATTAATTAAAGCACGAATTCATATTATCACAATTATTTGCCACAATAAAGACACAACAAAAGAACAAGCATCGAAAAACTCAATGCGAATGTCATAGAATTTTCTGACTTCCGACACTAATAACAAATTACAATATATAAATCGGCAGCTTTAGGAAAAAAGAAAAACATATACCTTGGTCTTCTTCAACCTGGATTTATTCTCTGCACACCAAGCAAGAGCAGGAGCAACTTCCTTCCTCTTGAGAGCATCAATAACCCTTTTTGCTTCGTAGAAGACCTCAATGTCAACAAGATCCTGCCACCAACAGAGATATATAATTCACATGGTCGGTATAAGGCACAAAACAAACACATTATCTATTATGTACTTAACCGTTGTTCTAAAAGACCCAAGACTGATAGAAACTCATTTGGTTAAGCACTTAACATTTAGGATCATAACAACCACCACACTTCCGTAGCCAACATACACGGCATCTCCTATGAAACTCTGGCAAACTCTATCAACATTGACCTGATGGTAGCCCTTCCTCTTTCGGTGGCTCCACTCATCTATCAGTATTCTTAGCACCATGCTCATACATAATACCAAGACATTTTAATTCAGACTATAAATTACTTCTTCCTTCACTCGAACCCGTGATGTGGTGCCAGCTCTGATACCAATTGTTATGTACTTGTTAAGCACTTAACATTTAGGATCGTAACATTATCCTAAATCATAGACTGCAAGTTCTCAATTATAACTAGAGTTTGAATTCTTGGGCAAAATAACAAGGTTTGGATTCTCAAGAGATAACCTAACATCATATTCTTTTGAAATATCCGGGACTCACTAAACAAGTCCTATATACACACTTTGAGAATCAAATTTACCTGCATATTACTGGTTTCTGCAAGCTTCACAGCGGTATCGTAGTACGACAAACGCAACATGTAGTCCACAAGAAATCGCTTCAAACGGGTATCGTTCCACTCACTTAAGTTATCTGTTTCTACTGCCTCTAAGTGATCTAACCTAGCTCGACACCTCTGCGCTTGCAAGTGTTTTGTTCTACTCCCCTCTTCCTACTGATCAATCACACAAACAAGAAAACCCTAAGTTCGATCATAGATACAATTTCAAATTTTAAGTTTCGAATCTCGCTAAGTTCATATCTATATATATATATATGAACCACTGGATCGTCGAGAAGGAGATGTCCGCCGTGATCTCGAGCGTCACTAACGTCACCGATCGAGACATGTCGAACGAGAATGCAGTTAATCACCTCAGCTCTCTTGTTTCCAGATTACAGGGACTCAAACGCAAGGTTTGTTTTCTCTACATACTCTGCACTTGCAATCTGACTCAATCGAACTGAGTTGAACCCCTAGTATCTACGGACAATGGAAAAGAGAATCATAGAAATGTTACAAGAGGTTAGTGTTATTTCGAAAATATTAGAGTAGGTATTGGTGATGCACAAACCGGTAAATGACCTCAAATGTCAATTAACTAATAGATTTGCACAACAATGGATTCGAATACTTGCTTTCACTGACCTAAATTAAAGAAAGACTGTTCTAGTGAAAGGTTTCCTTTAGGAAGATGACAACAAAAGAAGAAATAGGTAAGATTAGTCAGGAATCTTCAGAAAGACACCACAAAACTTATACTGATTTCAGAAAAAAATGATTTCTTGAATAAATCCTCTGTAATTCTCAGAGATTGTCAAATGCTCAGAAATCCAATCCCTCTTTCTAATGTATCATTGGCCTTTTATAGCCCCATACTCTTTACTGAACCATTTGCAACGTTTCATTCAATACATTCAAAACGTTTTACCAATGTATTCAAACGTTTTGATTTTAAATGTCCAAAACGCTTCATCAAAGATTGTAACGTTTCAATGAATGTATTCAAAACGTTTGGATTAGTAATGAATATAACGTTATAAAATTAATAATACGTTATTGTTCTGTAATGATTCAAGTCCTTAAATACTACAAGATCTTTGAGAATCTTGATAGGACTTATCTCTCTGGCCCTCAATTCCTGAAAGTATGATAGTATTTCCCCATATGCTTAAAAAGACTTCAAATTTATTAATTTCGAAGAATAATAGATATCAGGAAATGTTCCCTCAATAAATACAATTCAAAATATAACGATTTCAAGATATCATAATAATTGATGACTATTTCGAAAGATATTCTCGAAATAGCAATACTGTTGTTTTAAATGATCATTTCGAAAGATTATTTCGATAGATTATCTTGAAAGGTGATTCAGAATATGACTTTGGAATAATAATAAGTTGGTTATTTCGAAATATCGTTTTGAAATGCCTAACGAAGACTATTTTCAAAATACAACATCGAAATAGCATTATGCTGATAACTTCATATGAGATATTACCTATGACGACGAATTAGCCCTCTCGAGGTGGCTAACTTAAGATGCTATACTTGTTGGATATTTCGAAGGTTTTCCTTCAAAAATATGGTTTGAAACCTATCTCAAGTAAAACTTCAAATATAGTATTAATTTCGAAGTGATTCTCCCGAAATGGGTTTTTCGAAATATACTGTTCTAGAAATGTTCTCCCACTGAGGATGGGCTTTCGAGAAAACATTCAGAATTTCCATTATACATTCTTTAGAATATATATTTACATATCTGACCTTGCCAGACCTCATATTATTATTGGATTAAATCAATTTTCAAATTGGATCACCATCAATATCATAATTTTATCACCCTCAAAAGAGGTTTTTGTAAATTATGACATTGTCGTTTACGTGAATTCGTGGAAACACTCAAACGAGCTGTGCATATTGCACACCCTACTTTCATAGCTATACATGTGTGAGGAAAAGTGTTACTTTATGATCTAACATCGAGACCGGTTAGAGACAACTTGATCCTATTCCGAATCGGGACATACTTTATGATTTGGTCTTCAACACCGAATAGAGATGATTTGATCATATTCCGAGTCGGACGAAAGATTTTATGATCTAACCTCGAGACCGGTTAAAGACAACTCGATCCTATTTCGAGTCAGGTTTGGATAGACTTCATGATCTAATCACAAAAATCCGATGACAACTTCATCAAAAGGTGACTTCATGGTCTCACAAAAATACGAACACCGCGTGGCAACTACACGATTCCACGCGGGACCATAGTGTCCTAACACACCTCGAGATAAGGCTGTCAACGAGCTGAGCTAGCTCGGCTCGGGCTTGGGCTTGGGCTCAGCTCGCATGAGCCGAGCTTGAGCCCAATATTTAGGCTCGCAAGCCGAGCCTGAGCCCAAAAATAGGCTCTTTATTTTAATGAGCCTGAGCCGAGCTTAGGTTGGCTCGACTCGGTCTTATATATCATATATAAATTTATATATCATATATATATATAATATTAATTGTTAAATACATAATTAATTAGTGGGGCGCTCAAGTCAAAATAATTAAAAAAAAAATCTAATTAATTTAATTGACTCTTGGGACTTTCTTTTTTTCCAATGGAAGAAAGTAAGAAACGACCCTTCGACTTTCAAGTTACATCTAAGCTTTGTTGTAATGGTGTGGAGTGGGACTGTGGAGGCTTCTTCAAACTTCAATCTTCACTCTTCACTCTTCAGATTCACTCACGATCCGTTCGCCATTCTCTCAGGTTTCTTTTTTGTTTTTGTTCTCTCTTTTTGTTCTTTATATCTTCACTCACGTTTTTCTCTCTTAATGTTCTGTTTCTGTTTTGTTTATCTTCACTCACGTTTTTCTCTCTTAAGCCTTCTATCATAAATGAAAAGTTTAGCAAAAAAGGAAAACAAAGGAAAAGTTGAAGCCAAAAACGCGTTTCAACATCATAAATTTCTCATTCTGGGAGGAAAAAAGAAGAGGCAAAGGAACTGATTTTAATCTTTACATTAATATGAAGGTTAACTGAATCTAAATCAAATGGAAAACACATTACTAGCAATACAATTGTACACTCATGAATCATGCTGCAGAGATAAAAAAAAAAAACAAATATTTTCATCCATCTTCAACTGAAATCCAAATAACAATCTGACTTGTCAGAGACTCAGCATTACGTTCATAAGGTTTCAAAGAAAATTGATTAGAGATCGAAGCCCTTACGGTTTTACTATCTATCATATGCTTATCCATAACAACTCTTTCTGCAACAGCAGGTTTTGCAAAACCACAAAACCAACGCCGCGAGCCGAGCTTTTGCGAGCCGAACTGAGCTTTTCACGAGCCGAGTTGAGCTTTTCACGAGCCGAGCTTTTGCTAGCCGAGCCTGAGCTCAAAATTTCTTTCAGAGCTTAAGCAGAGCTCGAGCTTTGTCCAGATTTTACGAGCCCAAGCGGAGCTGGGCAAAGCTTGGCTCGTTTACACCCCTACCTCGAGATGGGCAATTCGTCATTAGAATTATGATCCCGACTTAACTTCAGTGTCGAGGTTCATATCATACTATTATATCAAAACCCTCATATGCTGAAGGGTTATTCGAGAAGCAATGACATTGCTCTAGTCACAGAGCAACATAAACTTCTTCGTACATCCCAAGTCCTGAGTAAAAGGGGACTATTTCGGGATAGTTATATATCAGGTGTAAGAACACCCGAGATCTCATGTTGAGTTGTGCTACAACATCGAGTTATGACTTAACTCGATGTTGTGAAACACTACACTCACAATCGAGTTACAATCATTTTATCCAAAGAGTTATCCTTAGGGGATCTCACTCAGGGACAACGTCTCGAGCTTCTTAAACCATTTGTATAATAAGACAAA
>JAUPMG010000013.1:11950091-11972422 GCA_031762675.1 Pachysandra terminalis | reverse complement strand
ACACAGATAATTCAAATAATTCATTCATATATTATAACTGGGAAAATAAAATACTTTCAAAGGTTCAGGTCATTACATGAATTTTGTAAAGGTTTTGGACACTTGATGAAGACTTGTCCTTTTGCTCCAATTACCAAGAAATGCTGGGTTCTTATAGGGAAGGTGTTTAGTTTAGATGATCTGTTGAATAATAGTGGTGTGTCTTCCCCAACTGAACTTGTGGAGGGGGCTACTTTTGTGGCTAAGGATACTGATGTGGGTGCCTTAACATCAATTATGGCAAAGGAGGAGAAGGAGATTTTAGAGAGTGATTAGGTTCAGGGTGTGGTTGCCAGGGCTAATGATTGCAGGAAGCCTACACAAATCTGGTTCTGGATTGGAATTGATACCCCGGCCTGATTGTAATGACAGTAAGAGTGAGGTGGTTTCTAACAAGGTGAGTATTGATATTGTGGTTTATACCGATGAGGGTGCAGTTCTGTTTGAGCTGGTTCAACCACCTGTGAGCACTGCAGACTTGACAAATACAAGGGACTTGCTGGCTGTGGGGACTGAGCAGGGTTTTAGCACCTCTGTTAAGTGCAGCGGGAAAATTGTGGTTGATGATACTTCGTTTGGGTCCACAAATATGGTAGCTTGCTCTAATTCCTTTGAGAAGCTTGTGGAGCAAAGGACAATTCTAGAGGAAGGATACACACTGGAACCATCTAAAACTAAACAAGAGAAAAAACAGAGGAAAAAACTAGAGAAGAAGCTAGAGAAACAAGGAAGATTAGAGGGGAAAACTCTTGAAGATACTAGCACTGTTGTGACCAGGGGTTCTCTCAGGAAAATTACTAAATGATTTATCTGGGAATGTGGAATATAAGAGGGCTTAATGACCCCTCCAAACAGATTGAAGTCAAAGACCTTATTACTAAAAACAAATTAAGCTTATTGGGTATTACTGAGACTAGAGTAAGGAGTGTCAATGCGGATAAGATTGCCCATCTGATTGCTCCTTTTTGGGAGCATAGGCACAATTATTCGGAGTCTTTAAGAGGCAGAATCTGGCTTATGTGGAATAGTTTCCTGGTCAATGTGGATATCGTATCCAAATGCGATCAAATGATTCACACCAAGGTAACCATTAGATCTTCTGGGTCCGAGTTCTTTGTTTCTTTTGTTTATGGCTGTAATGAGGTGGTGGAGAGAAGAAGATTGTGGCAACATATCCATCAGGTGAGGCAGCTTGCTCCTTGGCTTTTGATTGAGGATTTTGATGTTATTAGATACCCTTGTGAGAAGAATGGGGGTAAACCTATTGATTATAATGCTTCCAAAGACTTTAATGAGATGATAGATAACCTGGAGTTGCAAGACATGAGCACCAAAGGCTGCTTCTTCACATGGTCTAATAAATCTGATGGTGATTTGTGTATCAAATCTGAATTGATAGAGCATTAGTTAATCATGCTTGGCTAGTTAATTTCAATGCTGCTGTTGTGTAATTCCTGCCCCCTGGCATTTCTGATCATGCCCCTGCCCTTGTCTCTTTGTTTGACGATAAGGTCAAGTGTAGGGTGCCTTTTAAGTTCTATAATTTATGGGTTAAGGAACTTGGCTTTATGGATATTGTCATTGAAGCCTGGAGTGAGAAGGTGAGTTGTACTGCCTTGTTTTCCCTTGTTTCTAAGCTGAAAAGACTGAAGTTTAAGCTAAAGCAATGGACCAAATCTTCATTCTCTAATCTGGAGAAGGATGTGGAGATGGCTAGAAGTGTGTTATCAGATATACAATCATCTAACTTAAGCCTTAATTCTAATGCTGTGAGTGAATATGAGGCTGTCTAGAATTTTAGAACTCTTAATGATAAGGTGGAAGTTATGACTAGGCAAAAATCGAGGATACAATGGCTCTCTTTGGGAGATAACAACACTGCTTTTTTCTACAGATCTCTTATTGGTAATAGGGATAGGAATAAGATCTCCTTGATCCACAACAGCAATGGGGACAAAATCACTGACATCAACCTGATTGAACAACATTTCCTTGATTACTACTATAATTTGCTGGGGACTGCAGGGTCTCCTCATGTGGATTGGAGTTGTGACTTGGGGGCTTTTCTATCAAGGGAACATACTGATATGCTCGACAAAGAAGTATTGAGGAAATTAAGAAAGCTTTGTATAGTATTCATGATGACAAAGCTCCTGGGCCTGATGGGTTCACTGCATGTTTCTTTAAGCACTGTTGGGATGTGGTTGGTAGTGAATTTGTAGATGCTATTTTGGAGTTTTTCATTCGGGGAAGGATGCTGAAACAGACAAATCATGCCATTATCTCCTTGATCCCCAAAAAAGAGGTTGCTTTTGTCGTTGAGGACTATAGACCAATCTCTTGCTGTAATGTTACTTACAAGTGTATTGCCAAGGTTGTAGCTAATAGACTGAAGATGGTTCTCACGATACTTGTGGATAATTACCAGCCAACTTTTATCCCGGGTAGGAGGATAAGTGACAACATACTACTAGCCCATGAGCTGCTCCATGACTACCACCTTGGGAAAGGAGAACCCAAATGCGCTGTGAAGATTGATTTTTTCAAAGCCTATGACTTAGTGGATTGGGAGTTCATTTTGAAAGCCGTGAGAAGTTGGGGCTTCACTGAGGTGTTTATTGGGTGGATAAAGCAATGCATCACCACCACCACTTCCTACTCTCTGAACATCAATGGTAATTCGGTGGGGTTTTTCTTGGCCGGAAGGGTTGAGACAAGGGGATCCTCTCTCCCCCTATATTTTTGTCCTTGTCATGGAGGTGCTGGCCAGATACCTCAAGTCTAATGCTAACTTATATGGTTTTCAGTTTCATCCGAAATGTGGGAACTTGAGTATATGTATGATTAGCTTTGCCGATGATTTGTTTGTTTTTTCCAAAGCTGATCCTAATACTATTGGTTTTATCAGGAAGTCTTTGGATTGGTTTTATGGAGCTGCTGGTTTAAAGGCTAATGTTAACAAGAGTGAGGTGTTTATGGCAGCTGTTCCGAAGTGTTACAAGAGGAGCATAACTCAGATTCTTGGGTTTAATGAGGGTAAGCTCCCAATGGAGTACTTGGGCATCCCTCTCATAACTAAAAAACTGCAAATCAAAGGCTGTCTTCCGTTGATTATGAGAGTTGAAAGAAGATTCAAAGGGTGGAAAGGGAAGATGCTGTCGTACGCGGGCAGGCTTGAACTGGTGAAATCAGTTATTTTTAGTATTCAAGCCTATTGGTTATCTGTGTTTATTGTGCCAAAGAAAGTTATTAGAATCATTGAAAGATTATGCTTAAATTTTATTTGGGCTGGTCACGAGGAGGGTAAGAAGATCCATCCAGTTGTCTGGGAGAAGATGTGCTACCCCAAGTGTGAAGGGGGGCTGGGTCTTTTCCAAATAAGTGTTTGGAACCAAATTGCAATAATGAGATATGCTTGGCTGATTCTGAGCAAAGCCGAGTCTATATGAGTTTCTTGTGTATTGCACCATCTTATCAGAGATATGAACTTTTGGTCTTTACGAACTACCCAATCTTTCTCTTGGAGTTGGAGGAAAATTCTTGAAAGTAGAAATGCGGTTATTAACCTTGTGGAGTTTCAAATTGCTAATGGAAAGGATACTTGGCTATGGTGGGATCCTTGGCATGACATGGGCCCTCTTTTAAACACTTTCACTTGCAGACAGATTCAAAGGGAGGGATGGAGTATCAACGATCGTGTGGAGAAACTCCTTATTGGCTCTAATTGGTGCCCTCCTATCAACAATGGTGTTTTGGATGAAGCGTGGTCTTGGCTCACCGATACTCCAATTCGATCCATTTCCAATGATAAGATTGCTTGGAAGTCCTCTAAGACTGGTGTATTCAATATCCATGATACATGGGAGGCTACTAGACCTAGACAAATTGTGGCTGATTGGCATGAGCTGGTCTGGTTCAAAAATAATATTCAGCGTCACTCCTTTATCTCTTGGCTCGCTGCCCACTCTCATCTTCTGACGAAGGACCGACTCCTCAAGTTTGGTATGGCTTTGAATCCTAAATGTGTCCTATGCAGGAGATGTGATGAAAACCATGACCACCTGTTCTTCGATTGCAGCTTCTCTAGGAAAGTTTGGAAACAAGTGTTGAGGAAGTGCTTGGTTGCTCGTGAACCTCTTGCTTGGGGATCCGAATTACCTAAATGTTGTGTTCAATTCAGTGGAGATGGTCTGGCTAGTTGGATTAGAAAGCTTTCCTTTGGTGCTGCCATATATTTTGTTTGGAAGGAGAGGAATTTGAAAATATTTCAAAACAACTTCTCCCCTTGGCAATCTGTGGTGAGAAACATTACGTGTGATGTCCAGTTGCGCCTCCTTGGGAGTAATAAGGAAATGTGTGATAATGCTTTGAATAGAGGCTTATGTGAGGAGTGGGGTTACAATCCAAAATTTAAATCCCTCCTTTGAGGTGATTGTTAATTGGATCATCTCTATTGCTATGTGGTTTCTGGTTTATTTGGGTCGGAGATTCCCTTCCCTAGATGAACTTTGGTTGTTCCTGGCACCACTACTATGCCTGATTTTCTGCCCCTTGATGTTATTGTTGCTGGTTATCTACCTGATACTGCTGTTACTGCCTTCTGTTCATAGAAGTGTTGATGCTCCTGTTGCTGATACTCGGTGGTCTTCTCTCTTGGATCACATGCCTTCCCATTATCCTTGGGGTTCTTGTTTGGAGTATGAATCTACTGTCCATGATTGTATGCCTTTGTCCTATGGAGACGAGCTCCCTTGTCGTGCTGTGAGCTGCGTGACTTGTGCCTATGTGGGATACTGGTGTGCGTGGCAGTTTGTTGTCTGCCCTCTACTCTGTGCCTGGTATCATCTTGCTTCTCTTTCCTTTTGATTTGGTCTTGCGCGACTGACTTATTTGTACTAAATTATCTCTCTTTTTATTTATATAAAACCCGGAATTTACCAGTTCTAAAAAAAATTCTATATGTTGTGCAAATGCAACTCTGGTAGAGAGTCAATCTAATCAGTTTCCTCCTGATCCAGCCCCTATTTCGGGGTGTCCCAGCAACCTGAATGCACCCCAGGATGTCCCAGCAACCTGAATGCATCTCTCGTATATATGGTCCAAGGAAATAGGGCTATTCTACGGGTACCGCGCAGTTCTAAGGGTTTTCAACCTAGGACGCACAATTCCCCCACTTATTTTTGATCAGTGGTCCATAGACTGAGACATGCAGCAATCCTGTGGATTCTCCAGGAAAACATGATCAGCTGACCTAACTACAGAGGTCCTTTCTTATATTTCCTTGTCCTTGGCACAGAGCCCTCGCTAAGAAAAAGTCTATTGGGTTACCTACTCCCTGAACTCAATCTAGCCGGTCCCTCCCTAGATGTGATATTCACACCACTCTCATGTCCAGTCACAAGACCCAATCTTGAGGTCTTGGAATACAGGGTTGTACTCGTCGACCAACCATGGTCTAGAGTTTATGCAGTGCAGTGAAGTAGTGAAGTGTAATAGTGCACACTAACTAAGCATATATTCTTGTGTACAGGGTGTATTGGGAATTAAACCAATACATACATCTATCTATGCCTCTCACATTATTACTCTACACTTAGCTAGTCCAATACAAGATACGAATTATACTATTAACACACCATGTGCGTCTAACTACAATGTGTTATGCATGACTTAGTGTACATGGTGCATTAAGTATGGCATACGATTTCATCATGCATATTATTGTACATAAACAAGGAACACACCACAATCGAACAAAGCATATCATATAATCTATATTATCATGTCACACACAAGTACAAATACAAAGTCATACAACAATCAATAGACAGGCATGGCACTTGCTATTTCTACACTATACAAGTACACTACTATTATTAAATCAAATTGGTCCATTCTATAGGTTCGGTGAGGTCTTCGACATAGACTTCGGTGCACTGAGATCTCCTTCGGCAACCTCCCTGACGGACCTCACCTGAGATTCGGCGACGTTTCCAGGATTTGCTATTTCGGCGACCTCTCCAGTGTCCCCTTCGGCGCACCAAAGCACATCTCGGCGATCTCGTCGGACCACTCTGAGATTTGGCGACATTTGCAGGACTTGCTATTTCGACGCCCTAGTCGGCGCATCGAAGCAGATTTCGACGACCTCTTCGACTGACATTTTCAACCGATGCGATCTTTCGGCGCACCGAAATGGGCAAAACTGAGGGGTTTTTCCAACCTAGAATAATTTCATACAATCTCACATAACCAAAACATCAAAGTAAGCATTGAAACTAATTTAAAAAACAATATTTACTTCAACAAACTCTCAATATGAGATTGAAATCAAATTTGATGTAAATTAGAGAATTTCAAGACTACTAATTATAATCATGAAATTATGACTTACCTCAAATCTTCAAACAAAAAGTTCACAAATTCTCCTTTGAATCACCACTTCTCCAATCTCAAGCTTTCTCTCAAATCTCAAGAGACAAAAATGAGATTCTTTTTTCTCATTCTCTCCTTTCAACTACTCCATGCCACAAGTCACAATCTCTCTTCTCCAATTCTAACTACCCCCCATCTTACCCTTCATCTATAACTACTCAATCCAAGCCCTTCCTTTCTAACTACCCAATCTCAACAATTCACTTCATTATTCAATTTAAGTTAATTAATCAAATTTCATTCAACACATAAGAGTTTAACTACACAATTATAGCATGTTTAATCACACGGTTGGTTCAACTCCGATTAGCGATCAAGTGGTTAGATAAATTCATATTAAGGTTTCAAACATAATTAATTACCTATTAACTGGTTTAGGCCAATACAGAAATGCTAACTGCAGTTAACTCTCTTCCAAAGGCTATAAATAGATGCTCACTTTCCTTAAAACAAAGGATGAAAAAAGAGAGAAAAAATCACAAAGGGGAAGACCTTTGCCAAAGTTACCAAACCCTGAACTACGTCTGACTTGATCCCTGTTTGGGTACGTAGGCAGCCTTCAAAAGGTTCAGTAATAATCTCAATTAGAGCCATAGGGGTTGGAGAATCTCTAACACATTGACCCACTATTTTCCTTAATCTGTTTCAACCGTTGTTAGACGATCCACCAGTTTTGGTTCTTTGATTCTTCTAGAGACAGGATACGGTCACTCATTGATTTTGGTTCCTGTCGATCTGTAATATTATTTTTGGTGACTTCCTCACAAAACCACCCACAAAACATATATATGCATTTTATATGTGTGATTGTGCCCATAAAAAAGAATTATAGCGAAGTGAGCCGTCTATATTATAAATATTACAAATAAAAGCACCAATTAAGTGCTTTTCAATTTTACACATTGAAAGTACTTGATAACATATTTTTAATCTTTTGTTCTTAAAACAGGAAGGGTAAAAACAAAAAAGTTCTACAACGATAAAATAAGTATTTTTCTATTTTCAATAATCCATTTCCTTAACAAGAAAAGAAGAGGAAAATCTCCAAAATTCACCTTTAATTAGGACGCGGATTTTCTGTGATCCTCGTCGCTGTGAACCTCCTGTGAATCTCATGGAGGATGACACATGTCCACAAGTGGGCACCATTAAGAAGGGTGACTTGCATTTTTAAAACTCTAAGAGAAAGGGGAACTGAAACTGCCTTTATTTTAACCGGCTTCTACCTTAATAGGTAGAAGCCTGCCCTTTTGTGGACCCGCAGTGGACACGCGTATACCTCCTGTGAGGTTCCCAGGGACACGGGCCTTTTTGTGGGTCCGCTGTGGAGACCGATCAACCTCCTGTGAGGTTCACAGGGACGCAGATCATAGAAGATCCTTGTCCCTTTAATTATGCACACACAAACATGCACCAATAGCCTAACACCCGTTCAAATTTAAATTAAAAGTCTAAAAACTTTATGATGTAATGATCCAACCGGGTTCTTAATATTGTCCTAAGCTTGGCCGGGTCACTAGTTTAACCAGTGGGTCTTGCCGAGGTTTA
Organism: Pachysandra terminalis; assembly: GCA_031762675.1. NCBI lineage: Eukaryota > Viridiplantae > Streptophyta > Magnoliopsida > Buxales > Buxaceae > Pachysandra > Pachysandra terminalis. The sequence continues at coordinate 11,964,400 of JAUPMG010000013.1, read as the reverse complement.
AAACATACTGGGTTAAAGGTCCACCCGGTTTGGTTATAGCACTAGGTACAAGTTGAACCGCCTGGGCCTGGCCGGATTTAAAAACACTGATTATACCCATAATAAACCTTACATATACATGGGAAGACATGAGACCACTAGGGACACCAAAATAATAAAACAACAATTAGTAATCCATTAAAAATTAGCTACGCCCTTGTTCCTTCGATGAGAATGGGTTCACGACAACCAGAAATAAAACTGTTCTTGTACAAGCTAATACTTAAAACACAAAATGTATTTATGTGCAACACTTCAAAGAAATGATGATGAGTTAACATTAATAATCATTTCATGATAGTAAAATGAAGATAATGCTTGTCTGTCACAGCAGAGGATAGAACAATAAAATGTAGGTAGAAGCAACAAATAAGCATCCATTCTTGTCTCATGAAATTTATACATAGGCTTGAATCAAGATTTATAGCTTCCAAAAACAGAAAAATTTCTGGTTAGAATCTCTATCCAGTGATCAGTTTATTATGCTGTGCTTGGCTCAGTATCAGATAATCTTTGCAGATTCCAAAAATGGGATCTCTATGAATTTCCTCTTTGCGGGACTCACTCATCCGGTGAGTGTTTTGTATTTGTGTACACAAAAGGAAGAGGAGCTCCTACAAGCTTCTTGCACATTTACAAAAGAAAAATATACTTACACAGACAAGATAAGCCCCCCTCCCCCAATGCAGTATACAGAGAATCATCATCAACATCTTGGCTCTTGCTTCAGATGGATCCCACTAGGTAAGCCAAACATCATCGTCTGCGGATACAACATAAAAGCACAAGTAAAATACATGCATAAGAACAGGTATCTGATTGGATATTTGGCACCATAGCACTTCGGATACAATACAAAAGCACAAGTAAAATACATGCATGAGAACAGGTATCTGGTTGGATATTTGGCACCATAGCACTACCAAGTGGGAGAAGACGGCCCAAGGCATGTTTTGGGCCCGCAGATGTAAGATTTCAAAAAACATAGGGTTCAAGGTTTGTTAGGATCATTCAAATATGAAATTGTAGTGCTAAGGGCCTAAGTGCAGTCCATCTACAAAGCATGGATCCTTGGGCATGATCATCCTCATGGACTGATCCAGTTGGCCGAAACCAAGATTTTCTATAATAATGTATACAATAAAATCTAGAACTATAGTAATAAAATTTGTATTGGTAATAAGGACAGCTGTAAAAAATAATGAAGGCCTTATATTGTAACATCATAGATCAATTGTGTATAAGTAACATAGGCTTGTCTGGTCCTTATTCCTCCCAAGGAGACCCAACAAGTTATTGCTTGTTATATCATACATATAAGTTCTTATTTATTACAATAACTGAAGTGGTAGATAAAATTGTGAGTGAAGAGTCAAATTAAATAGAAACTTAGTTGGCATCTTGCAATTAATTCTCCAATTATAAAACAGTTATACATAATAAATTGAATTGATTTTGCAGCTGCATCAGTGTCAGAAAATTCACAGCTTGCAAACGCACCCACAATTCAACCAAAAGGTACATTGCATAATTTCAGTACCATTCAGAGATCATAAATTGAAATAACCAAGATGTTGGGACCAGGAAATATCATAGTTGCCACGGACAAATGAAAGAATTCATTCTGTCATAAAATTTATATTCTTCTACTCTTATTCTTGAATTCTTTTATTTTTTGTTTTAGAAAAGCAAGTAAAGTATGATAAATGTACAATGCGGACCAGTTGGATCAGAGGAACAGAATTGTTCTATGAAAGTAACTCTCCTAACTCTTTGCGTGAAGTGAACTCTTTCACGACAATCAGATGTATAAGTATTCTGTCCCTCCACCCACTTCATAGTTTATTTTACTGTCACAAATGAGGTAATACTCAAGCTCATAAACTAGTAAAGTCCCATTTAACAGATAACTAGTTATCTGATACCATTTTATCAATTCAAATCCATCCCACTTTGAGCCCTTTCATACTAGGAGATGCTATGCTCCTAATGTACATGATTGGGTAACAGAAATATGAGTTAAGATTGTTATCTGTTTTCGGTGAATGAGATAAAGACAGAATAATTAGGAATAATATAGAGTTGACTTAATTTTTTAAATTTTTAGTGGCACAAAACAAAAGATGTCGACTCTAAAATACAATTAATAAGGGGCATTAATTGAACTCTTGAATAGAAAAGAGACCAGTTTAGACTTCCACCTTCTTGCTTTTCATCAAGGCACAAAGCTAACGAGTTTAAACAGTGAATATTAACCAGCACAAAATAATAAACAAAGAACATTTCTTTCAGGAAATAAAGGCAATGAAAAATCAAATTCCAATTGATTTTCGAATGTCCACAACTAGCCCAAAAAGAGTTGTGCTTTCACTTTTAAAAATTAAGAGAGGTCAAAAAAAAAAAAAAGAAGAAAAAAAGAAAAGAAGAAAAAGGCGGACAAGCAAATAAAAATTGTACTCCTTTCGAAAAAAAATTTGTACTAGATAATTTAATTGATATAAGGAATAATGAAAGCAAAAAGACTAGTTTCCATTTTGATATCAAAAGTTCAGATGAGGAAAAGTCAAAAACTGAGGTGCTTTCAGCTATATGGAACATATTAAAGGTATTTGCAACAAATTTTCTCCCAAAGAAAATACGGGACAGATGCCCCTTAAACACGACCCAGACATGCTTGTTTACCCCTTACAATAAAATTATCAACAAAATCACAGGATTTTCCAAACAGCTTACCTGAGATGTATTAGGTAGAATGCTATTTTCCAGTTCCTCATTGATTGATATGGGCAACGGCGGCATCTGCCTCATGATTCCAGGCATATCTCTCATGCTGCAGAAATTAGAAAAAGAAAACAAAAAAGGGAAACAATCTTACAAATCTACCCAAAAAAGATCGAGCAAGGGTATCAACATTGTTATTAACCAAATTGAGGATGTGAGTGCATCTACTTACGTGTTCAATATGGTTGTGATGTTGTTCCTTGTGCGACAGAATAGATCAATGTTATCCTGTATCTGCATGAGAAGGTCTTGAGTTTAATATAGTTGTATGGAGCCTGCCAATTTTTAGATAGATATTGGAAGCAAAGTAAGCACTTTGTGCCACAAGCACAACTTTTACAATGACATAATTTGTGCCAGCATAAAGCCACAAAACTTTTGGGAAAATAGAGAGATACACCATAGCGACAGGATGATGGATTGCAGGTAGATTCCCAGCCTCTACCATTTGCAGTTTGCATTTGCCAACCGCATTCAAGGGCCCTTGGACAACTTAACTGAAAACTAGAGAGACTATCTAGAACTTTAATAAACTAACTGGATACTAGTAATTTTGATTCCGCTTCTTGTTTCAAACATTTCATTACTGAAAAAGACAACCAGTAAGAAAGAATTCATCACTGTGACAGCTGTTTCACACCTATGTACTTAAATTCATCTTCAACCATAAATACTTTATGAAAGAATTAAAAAGATTATCACCAAGGTTTTAAATGTTGCTATCGCCAGATATCTCGCCACTAAGAAGGGAAAGCAGAAATAGCGCTCAATATATAGAGAGAAATATTGATATCGCCCAAAAAGTTGGAGAATTGAGAGAAACCTTTGGAGAAAAAAAAGGGAAAATTTCCAATGAACTTTATGAGATGCATATTTAAACATGTTTACACCTAAATAACTTAAAAACAATATAAAAAATAATGATATTACACGTAATGCATTTATAGGTAAGCAAGGGAGTCAATGTATATATAATCAGTCACTAAAATGCTCAACGAAACATAAATAATTTTTTTTTTTATATTTAGAAAATAATAACAATAACAATTATCCAACATCCAATTGAAGGTTTTCAATCCAAATACATGACAATATACATTCAAAACATGTGACTCGATACTAAATGGTATTGCTTCAAATGTTTTTAAGATTTTTCTCTAGAAGCTATTTTTTACTAAAAAATTCATAATTTTGCGACAAGCTTAACATAGGCCATTAGCTAATAATATCGTCTTGTATCATCCGATACAGGCGATACGTATCGCGTATCGACACTGTCGATACGATACACTCATGCATGATATGATATGATAAAAAAATGCATCGTATTTGTCAATACATGTGCTGTATCGACCATATCGACCGATACGGCTCGATAAATACAGATGTATCGATTGTATCTCTCGATACTGTCGATACATGTAATTTAAAAAAAAAAAAAACAGAATTAGATGGGGGAAAAGTGGAGAGATGGAGAGAGTGAGACTATAAAAAAAAAAAAAAAAACAGAATCAAGCACAGGAGGAAGAGAGAGAGAGAGAGAGAGAGAGAGAGAGAGAGGGGTACCTGCGACTGTGGCTGCTCCTGCTCTTGCTCCTCCTCCTCTTCTTCTTCTTCTCATCGTCATCGACCTGATGAACTTAAAAACAAACCTTGGCTTAAAACTTAAAAGCCCTTAAAAAGTTAAAATAACTTATAAGGATATGCTTCAGTACACTGCCAATGTACCGAATGCATAATATTGCATAACCACTTAAATAATTTATATTTATATATTAATTTATATTATTTAAATGTATATATATATATATTATAAATATTATAAATTTACATTATTATACATACAAATATAAACATTGTATATTACAATATTTTATAGATATATATGAATTAATATTATATATATAATTTATTTTACATATAAAAGTTATTTAATGTACAAATATAAGTAAACTAAGTGTATAAGCTACATATTTTATCCAAAAATATAATCTATTAGTCCTATAAATTTTTATTTTATATTTATTATTTAACAATTACAAACACACTCTCGCAACAACTCAATATAGATTAGCTTTCATGCATGATTTGTTTCTTAAAAATAAAATATTATCTTAAAAAAATATTATAAATTTGTAATTTAGTTAGTATACATATATAATATATCATTCCATGAGATATTTATGGTTTCTGTGTGTTATTTTAGTTTATTTGATATATTATAAGTTTATAACTTTCCTTTACACTTATTGAGGTGTTTATTCAGTTTTCATGCGCCAGCGCGCGTAATGGTTGGCTTCTAAGTTAATAAAGGTTGTGTGTGTATGTGTATTATATCAAAAACATGTTAATTTATCATATTTTGATCTTATCTATGCATAAAAATATGTATTATTTTATGTATCCACCGTTTTTCTTGCGTATCCACCGTATCCATGATTTTTACAGCGTATCTATGTGTATCCGTGTTGATACTCGATACGTATCCATTTTCAGACCGATTGATACGCTACCTCGATACGATATTTTAAACCATGATCAAGACCCACTGTTTTCAGAAGTACTTATGGAGGATGTGTCGATGGAGATGGGGTGAAGATAATCTATAGTTTACGCTGCTTTTCCTCTTTTGGTGATCTTATCGAGTCACTTTACCCACTTTATACATTGCTTTCAAAGGTTATATTTTCTAGCAACTGGTCTTCTATGTGACAATGGAGGATGAGGCTTCGGGTCAGGGAGAAATGCTGCGTTTTCTGTTTGGGAGGGAGCTGTGACTGTTTTCTCGGTTTTGTTTTCTTTGTTTTGTTGGATAGGTGTGAGTGAGTTTCTGGTTCACTCTTCTATCCCTTTTCCCTGTATCTCTTCTTCCCTTTTAATATATATTTGCTTCGTTATCTATCAAAAAAAAAAAAAGTTGTTATGAAGGGGATATATCTGTGGCTTTTAAAGATTGTGTTGGCTCTAGCATATAAATATTCTTGCCAGGTATTTGCTCCATATGTCTGAATCAAATTATTTTAATGTTTGGCTTGCCTTTGTTAGGTGTTACTGCAGGGAATCCCCCGTAACGCTTTCATAGATGATGTTGAGCGCTTCCTTTCTGGTTGTGATTTTATTTCCTCCAGCATTCAATTGTTTTTCAGGTTAAAACTCAGTAATTAGCTTAATAATTTAAACTTTTTTGTATTTTAAATATTTCTTTATTATGGCATACCTAATATATATATATGAATCATTTGAATTTGTGCTACAGACCATCGTCCTCAGAACCCATTAGAATGGCGCTTGTACACTTCCCCTCGCAGACCCAGGCAATGCATGCTGTCCTTGTGAAGAACAGAAGTTTCTGTCTCAATAATCAAATCTTGATGCGTGCTCTTCAGTAAGTAAGCGGACATTTTGATTCCTTGTATTACTTTGGTGGGATGTGCTTGGAACTTGTGAAATAGGGTATAGATTTGTAGGATACTAAAACAAAGTGCTTTTCTATCTGAATTTAGCATGTATTGAACTTGAATTTTCATGTTTCTGAGAATGCTCTCTCTTCAGGCTGGAAAATCATTGATAAAATCAAGGTTTTTATTCTCGGGATCCTGGATCAGACCAGTTCGGGCCAATCCCAATCCGGATCGCCAATCCTGGTCCGATCCAAATGTTGGATCTTTATTTTTTATTTGTTAAAATAAAAATTGGATCGGCCGGACCAGCGATACTGGTTGGGATCAGTCGGTATCAGACCGATCCAGGCCAATACCGGTTGGATCCTTTATTTTATAAATTAAAAAAAAAAAATGGAGATTGGTTGGATCTGCGGATCCAGTCACTGGACCTGTTCGGATCGGTATCGGTTGGACGGGTCTGATCCTGGCCTATCCGATCCTTGAAATCATGGATAAAATGGACTTTGTATTGGCCATAAAATTTTGATAAGATAAATCAGCTTGTTGTGATATGCAAGCAATATTATGAATTAGTGCGACGAATTCATTGTTAATTTGTTTGAAGACTGTTTTAATGATCTGTGATGTTTACACTTTTTAAAAAAGATGAGTGCATGAAGATGACCTATGTGCTTTGAGCTATCTTAACGGTTCGCCTCGGCGTCCTATTCTCTATTTCAATCAAACATTGATCACATTGCTGCATCCACTCCACTGTAAGGCAGTAAATTAGTTGGACTCCACTGTAAGGCAGTAAATTAGTTGGAAAAGAAATATGCGAGGTAGTATGTTGGAAAGTGAAATATAATTTTCCTAAAAAGGTGTTTGGCTGTATGAGAAGAATGTACTTGATTTTGATATTTGATTAATAGGAAGAATGAGAAAAGTTCAATTACCAAAAAATAAAGAATGAGAAAAGTTTTCATTGGTCTATTTTATCCTTCATTATATAGTGTAGGAAGTAGGAAGAAAGCTTTGGTGGGAGCATGTCCTTCTTCTCACCTTTTTATTTTCTTTATCACAAATTCTTTTCTTTTTTGTTGGAAAAAAAAAAAGACTTTCTATGTAATCAAATAAGTTCGACTGAAATATTTTTTATGGGACCCACACTTTCTAGATATCTGGACAATTTATGCGAGAAAATCATCTTACCTTTCGCTCCGAACAAATTAGTGTTAGGGAAATGCACACTTTGCATATTGTGATTTGGTGCCTTGACCAAGTCATCTTATGGTTTGCACATCCTCTTTAAGAGTTATTGTGGTTGAGTGATTTTTTTAAACTGGCTTCTCTTATTGTCCCAAATACCTTTCAAATATTTCTTTAATATTACATTTTAGTCCCTGACTCGTTTTGGAGAGAAACCCTAAATTTAAACCCTTCTTCTTTGTTTTTTTTCTTCTCGTTTTGGAGAGAAATCCCAAATCTGTACCATTCTTCTTCTTCTCGACCCTTGTTTTGGAGAGAAACTCTAAATCTAAACCCTTCTTCTTCTTCATTCTTCTTCTCGACCCAAGAATTAAGAGAGATATTATACCGAAAAGAATGCAATCGAAAGGAGAAGTGGATTTGAGAATAGATTGACTGTATAAATCCATTTGTTGAACTTGAAGGATGAGAGAGAAGAAGAACTCAATCCCAGGAAATAAGAATGAAACAAAACTCAATAATTAAATTTCAAGCTCTTTGAAAGCGTTGCAAAGTAGCTCTGTCCTCCATCGAGTTGTTCAAAAATTGTTAAAAGAAAAAAAAAATAAATTATAATAGGAATTGCTTCAGAAATTGTTATAAAAAATAACTTGTGTTAGTTTATAATAATTTATTATATAATATAACAAATTATAATAGGAATTGCTTCAAAAATTGTTATAAAAATAACTTGTGTTATCATGTAACAAATTCTGGGATAATGAGATGATGTATACAATGGCAGTTGAGTATTGCCCAAATTTGCTGAGATGCACTAGAGGATCTTTGCTGCTGTTGCTATTTTAGTACAACCATGGCAAGAAAATGACATTCATCACTTTATATTCTTAAATTTTAAGAACTCTTTCACTTCAGATTTTCTTTCAAGTAAATTCTCAAATAATTTTCAGTTTAATTTTAATTGGAATTAAGCTATTGTCATTTCTTGTTAGATTCCAAAACTTTCAGTTAGCAATTTTTTATAATTTTAGGAATCTTGAAATTCAAACAGATCATGATCTAGAATTAGACAAAAATGGCTTGTCATAAGACTGATTAAAAGAGCTGAATCAACTCTAGCCCCAAACATGATAAGAAAAATAACAGATTTTAAAGGTAAAATCGTAGCTATGCAGAACCCTGGAATTGCATTCTTCACTTTGATTTGTTGAAGTCTCAGCGAGATGTTGTATTCCTCTTCGGTACGAATGTTTTGGATAGGATTTATCCCATTCATACTGTTGTTCGATTTGAGCAGAAAAGATCGTCCTGTGTTTGGTTCTTAGGGTTTCATTTGGGAGTGTTCTGATCTACTATGTTTTTGGGACGAAGGAAGAAAGAAACTAATATCATTTAGGATTTGAGCTTGAAGCGATTTCCAGTTGCTTTTTTTGTCCTATCTATACTTAACATCTCCTTCACTTTCTCAGGTGAAGAAGATGGATGGAACTTGGCTTTTGCTGTGAACCAATTGCTTAATTTCCCTAAAATCATTGACAAGGTGGTGTATCCTTCACATTCTCATGATACTCATGAAGCTAATGACTCCACCACCGGCAACATCACCGTCGATATTCTGGAAACCTCAAAGGAGTATATATTTTGCATGGACATCCCTAGTTTATCCAAGACCAATATTCAGGGTTCAGATTTGGGGTTTCTCTCCAAAATGAGAAGAAGAAGAATGATTTATTTAGGATTTCTCTCCAAAAAGAGTCAAGGACTAAAATATAATATTAGAAAAATACTTGAAGGGTATTTTGAATAATAGGAGAAGTCGGTTTTAAAAAATCACTCAAACACAATAACTCTTAAAGAGTGTGCAAACCATAATATGACTTGATCAAGACACCAAATCACAATGTGTAAATTGTGCATTTCCTAACACTAAAAAACCCAAATAATTTTTTTTTCTTGAAATATATTTTACAATTTTTTTCATTTTCAGGTTCTCCTGATGTTTGGATACTGATAAAAAAATTATACAATAGAATCAATCACGGCTGCGATGGTCAAGAGAGTTCCCTTCTCTCAGATTTCTCTTATAACAGCACTTTGAGAGAGTGAGAGAGAGAAATTGTAATTAGTTTACTCAGCAAAAGAGAGTGATAGATCAGAGAAGAGTAAATAAATAAAGATTAAGATGGATTGCAGAGTTGAGCACGACCAGAGTGAAATGGAAAATAACTTTCTCTAGAAGTTATTTTCCGGAATTTGAAGATGTTAATTAAAATATTTTCTGGGATTTTATATTTTTTCCTTTGAAACAAGCATGTGAAAAATCTGAAAATCTTGGAAAATATATATTTTTTTCCCTCCAATGTCCGGTGAAACAAGCAGAGAACAGAGCCTTTATATTGCGGCTTTCCAAACGGAGGCTAAAAGTTTGTTAAAATCATTGATGAAGGATGGAAGTAGTTGTATCCATCTTAATCACCTCCTAAACTCAAAGCTAATATTTGTGATATAAAGAAACTTGAGAGTGGCTGATGCTTCAGATGGTAGGATTGGATTCTGTACGTACTAACAAGATGGAACGGCTTCTTCTGTCTGGTGACCTAGCTAGCTCATCAATCCTGAATCCTGCCCATAAGATTTTTATGGACCCAATGGTCTTTGATTAACATGATCACTCTACCGGGAAGAATTAATCAGCACGACGGACAACTTGACAGAATCAAATTCAACTCATGATTCACTCCTGGAAGAGCTTGGTATTTGCAGCTGCATGAAATAAGAAATGAAGGAATTAGTAAATGTTGGATAAAATTTTAAATCAGGCCATTTTTCAGCTTAAGATAAGATCTCTTTCTCCCAATGGTAGACTTGACATAGCACTAAGATACCTTATCAACCAGTTAACTTCTCAAAGTATCTACTGATGCGCGAATATACGACGAAAGTGAAAGCCTATCCTTTGACTGCTAGTTAGTATCTACCAAGTTAAATGTTCTCTCAGCTTCAAACACAAACACAGGAACTTATAATCAGTGAATGGAACAAAGTTGTCATGAGATTTAAACCCGAATCATTTTGCGGTCAAGAATGTCGGAAACTTCAAAACTCATAAACGCTGCAGCTTCAATGCCTACCAAATCAAGCTATTTACAAGTGCCATAAATAATGTTGCATGAAGATATATACTTCATTTTACCTGAATCTCAAACAGCTTTGATCATGCATCCAGTAACTATATATGATGGAATCATAAGACTCTACAGTAACCTCAATTGAGAGTCTATGCCTGCTAAGAATTAAAATGTGTGACTCAGATGATTTCTAACAGAAACAGAGCCAATATACTAAAATTATTGGGCGTCAAGGCTCAAGCAAAGAATGTTAATTATATATATATACATATAAAATAATTCTGAGATGATTAAGCAATGCTGGTGTGGCTGAGGTTGAACTGCAGCTAGAGTTGTTTGCTTTACTTGTAGCCCTTGTGGATTTTGTGATGCTAGATAGCTTCAAACTACAGTAAATTCCTTTGTTTTCTCATGTCAAGGGTTCTGACTCTATTCATCTACTGATATTTAATGCAAATATTGGAGTGCCAAGAAATGTACCTCTCATAGATTACTACTACATCTCGCGCACACACAAGCAGGTACGCACCGCATCTGATCTCGGTATTGTTCGGTCACCATAAAAGTCGGCTAAGTCGGGTAAAGGTATATTGAGGATTTGCCCTATATGTCGGATAGGAATATAAGTTGTAACCCTAATTCGTTTTTGACATAGTAAAAACTTCTTCTTTCTTGTAGACGTAGGCTTTGCCAAACCACGTATATCTGTGTGCATTGCATTGATCTTCGTTTTACTGTATTTATTGTTATTGCTTGTTCCGATCAACACAATCATTCACCAACCTCTTCATCCTGTGTCTTAGGTACATAACCTAAACACCTCATGTGATCTACCAAACTATCCACCACTTCAAGGATCTCATGTACTCTGGTGTTCGACTTGTCTTCTGCGCCAAATCTGTGAAACGCATTCCTAATCTCAACCCAACTATACCCAGGGTTTGTTTTCAGCCCCTTATCTTTCATCACCTTCCTCACTCTGGCTGCCTGATCCCAGCTCCCCACACTTGCATACAGATTAGCCAGTTGCACATGGGTTGCAGCGCAACCCGGTTCCAATACAAGCCTGCTCTCTGCAGCTTGAATTCCAATCCAGAAGTTCCCATGAACCCTACATGAAGACAGGAGTGATCCCCATATAATAGCGTTCGGAAGGATAGGCATGTTCTCGATGATCCCTCGAGCCTCCTCGAGCAATCCAGCTCGACCAAGAAGATCCACAATGCATGAGTAATGATCTAGTTCTGGCTTCACACCATGTTCAAGCATTGAATTGAAGCAGCGACGGCCTTTTTCTATCAACCCCGAATGGCGACACGAGGAGAGCACTTCAAGGAAGGTAATGACGTCGGGTTTCACCTTCTGCTTCTCCATTTTATCAAGAAGATCAATGGCTTCCTTTGCAAGCCCATGCTGGGCATACCCTGCGATCATCGAATTCCACGAAACGATATCTCTATCTAACATCGTTTCAAAAACGTAAAATGCATCTTTGACATTACCACACTTGGAGTACATGGAGATAAGAGAATTCCCAACATGTATATATGATTCAAAACCCATCTGAATTGTTTGACAGTGAGCAGTTCTTCCCTGTCCAAGAGATCCACTTCCTGTGCAAGCACTCAAGATACCCATTAAGGTTAAATCATTGGGCTTCAACTTCGATATTCTCATTTGATAATAGAGTTCCAAACAGACTCCAATTAGCCCATACTGAGCAAAGCTAGCAATAGCCGCTGTCCATGATACTATGTTTTTGAGAGGTATTTCGTCGAACACCTTGTAAGCATCATCCAACTTCCCACATTTTCCATACAACGTGATCAAAGCACTACCTACATAAACATAGACATCAAACCCAGTTTTGAGAGCTAAACAATGAAACTGAATCCCAACATCGAGATTCCGAGCAACCCCACATGAGCTCACGGCGTAGGACAGGGCACACACGTCGGTTCTCATTCGTTTTCCGTGCAATCGTGAAAACATCAAAAGGGCATCCTCCTTGTCGACGACATTGATCCAAGGAACAGCGAAACCAAGCATGTCGTCGACCACATTGGGTTTTGTCTCTGTTGGTTGTGTGTTGGGTTGCTCGCTATCTGTTTGTAACAAGTTCTGAATGAGGCGAAGATGGTTTCCTCGAGTTTCGGGAACAGCGGTTTTAGGGGTTATGAGATCTAGGATTCTCAGTGCCTTATCGTATCTCCTGGTTCTCGCAATTTTTGTTAGTTTAAGAGTGGAAGATGAGCTGAACTGTGATGTTCTTATCTGCAGAGAAACTGAAGATGGATTGGTGGAAATAACGTAACAAGGCTTCTTCCTGATGCAACACGAGCCATGACGAAGAAGAATGTAGTTCATTCCTGAACAGACCCGTGAGCCCCCTCATACTATATAATCTAGTTTCAAACTACTCAGTGGAGTATGGCGTCGGAAACGGGGCCGGTTCGGATGGGTTTTGACTAGGTCTATAAGATTGGCCCGGCCCACACTTAGCCCGTCCGATCCAACCTTAAGAGCCGAAACTAATGAGTTCGTTTGCGTTTAGGTGATGATCAGGTTCAGCTTTGAGCCTGAAGTTGAGTTCGGGTTGAAATTTGTACAGACCGAAAAGCCCAACCCTAATTGTATATACAAAGAAATATATCATATCATATACTACTTATAAAAGTTTGAACCAATTTTTTAAGATTGTTGAATTAAAATATTTTATGGTTTGTTTTTTACTAATTTATTCTCTTTAATTATAATACTTTTCAGCTTCCTTTGAGTAATATAATATTTAGTAATGGTTATATTTGTCTTCTCATTAAAACTTTTAGTAAAAAAAAATATTTGATTTTTTAATTATCATTTTAATGACTAAATTACCCATTTTTGTTTCTATATATAACCTACAAGTACAACTAAACACGTTTTTTTAACAAAGGGTAGTTTAGACATACTTTATGTGGGACCCATATAATGTGTGCTTAGGATTCTGCAGTATTAATGTAAAAAACTCTTGATAATCAATGAGACTCTTAATTAGTATAATAAATGTACTTTGTTACATAAATAAATAGTTACGTTTGGAAAAACGAAAATAAGGAGAATCATTGATCTCAAATGATGGTGAGAAAAGGAGAATGGTGAGAAGGATTTGAGATGTTCATGTTGCGATGTGAGCTTAAGCAGCAAATTATATTCTCCTTAGTTATTGTATAAGTCTGCTTGAGTTGTTTTTAGATCAACAGCAGAAGCTGTGAAAGATTTAGACATTCTTGAAGGTAAAAAGAATATAATTTTTTTTTTAATTATGTGTCAATTTCAAACTTTTTGATTATCATGTTTTCTTTATAGTTATGTTTGGATCCACTCCTAGTATTATAATAATTCATGACTATATATGCAGCATCCGAAGAAGATGCATTTAGAAAATCGGGCGGTGAAACCAAACCAATTGTCTTGACAGGGCCACATATATATGAAGCACATAAACATATTCCTTTAGTGCCATGCATACAAGAGGATATTTCCATGAATGATGATAAAATAAAACAATCTACTAATTCTGCTACATTGATGGAAGAAAATGATCAAGGTAAGCCTTAGATTCTTCTTTCAGCTCTTTTAGATATCAAGTTCTTTGATCTTTAAATCTTATAAGTGCTATTAGGGGTGCAACTTAGGTCGGTTAAACCCGAAACCAAGCCAACCCAAATCGACTTCGGTTCGGTTCGAGTTGGGTTTGTAGATATTTTGATTGGTTTGATTTTGAAAT
>JAUPMG010000013.1:11938014-11949991 GCA_031762675.1 Pachysandra terminalis | reverse complement strand
TTTTGTCTTAACCACGTGGTGTCCCCACACCCATTTGGTTGTGGGACTAATCCACGTTCGGGGCAGGAGCAATTATAGTAAACCCTTGGACACAAGTGCTTCTAGTGGGATTCAAATTCTAGACTTACCTCCGAAGACGCCCACTAGAGCCCAACTTGCTACCAGTTGAGCCACACATCGGTGGTTGAAAAGAAAATACATTACTTTCAGCTGTTTGGTTGAATAGAGGAAATTTGAGAGAAAAGTATAAAGAAAATGTTGGTGTTGGTGGTGAGATAGTGGTGGTGGTGGTAATGGTAGTGTAGTGGTAGAGAGGCTTTTTCTCCAACTTCTTTCCTTTTCTTTTCTCTCAAAATCTCTACCATTTTGGAGAGAAAATTTTTTTGTCACAAAGAGAAAATTTTCTTTTCAAATCCCTTTTTTTTCTTTCAAAAATGTTCAACCAAACAAAAGAAAGTACTTTCTTTTCTTTTCTTCTGAATTCCAGGGTTCCAAACACAGCCTGAAGGAATCCCCCTAATACCAAACCTACTATTGACCCTTTTGAGGCGGTATCAGGGCAAAGTAGGTTTAATACGAATGTAAGATATATTAAAAAAAAGTTATTTTTTAAGTTAAATTTATAATATATATATATATATATTACTCATAAAAGATTTATTTTTATTTATACAAATTACTGACATATAGGTGAATGGCAACAGGATGGATTAGGGACATATCGAATCAAACCTAAACCCGATCAAAGGATTACCAAACCCTAATCATTAGAATTAGGACATTTGATTAGGGTATATGACCTACAAGATTATACCTATTGCATGGTTCCAATCCTTCACAGAAAAACCATCTACATGTATTTAACTTTCCAAACACTAGATCACACTTAAGTCAATTCTTACACAAAGAGACATGGCAATCCTATCTTTTATGGAGCACATGGAACCATGATTCCAAATGCCTTTTGCTTTCTCATTTTATTCTCTGTTTAGACCCATTTAACTTAGAAGAACAAACTTATGCAAGGAGACAACCATTTGAGAACAAACTTATGCAAGGAGACAACCATTTGATAGTAACATGGGCTGAAAAGTTTTGATTGAGAGCTTTTAGACTTGAGATAGGTTAGACATCTCTCTCTCTCTTTTCCCTTCAAAGCAACTACAAAGCTTTGCTTCTCCATAAATCAGTTCCCCTAAAGCAAAACTAACTAAACCTCACTTTTTTATTATTTTTTTCCATCCACGTGCACTTCTCTGCAGTAATCATAGCCAAACCGTGGTGCACCTTTCTCATTTTGGTTAGAGCCTGTGAGGTCCACATTGTGACCCTGCTTGGGTCAGGAATAGGGGTGTCCAACGAACCCTATCATACCATGCCGTGTCTAATCTAATTCCCCTTGGTCCGGTACAAGACAATTATTATCGTACCGTGCCATGTCGGATGGGGCCAGACTCGTATTTTTGCTTACAATTTGGGCAAACACAACCGTGCCCATATCGTGGGCCATGAACCCTGGGAACAGCACGGCACTACCGTGCCTGGGCACAATTAGGGGATGTACAAACGTGTAGGGCCACGTGTGCAGGCCCGGCTCAACACAATTCTGGTCGTGTCCAAGCACGGCACAATATGCCTTATCGTGTCGTATCAAGCTTAGGGTTCACGTCCTATGGCTTGGCATGGCCCAAACACGAGCACGATTCATTTTTACCCAATTTATAGGCAAAACACAAAACGCGGCCCGATTCACCGATTGATATTTGTGCCCCGTGCCATGCCGAGCCTAGGGACCAAAATTAAGGCTCGACCCGAACCATGACCAGCATGAAAAAGTTCGTGTCGGGCCAGCATGCACGACCCGCATATACATGCCTAGAGATAGTACCGTACCGGACTGACACGTGTAGCCCGACCCGTGCCATGCCGAGCCTAGGGGCCAAAATTAAGGCACGACCCGAACCATGACCAGCATGAAAAAGTTCGTGTCGGACCGGCATGCACGACCCGCATATACATGCCTAGAGACAGCTCAAATTATACCGTACCGGACTGACACGTGTAGCCCGACCCGTTTGTACATCCCTAGTCAGAAATTGTCAACCCTAGTTCAAACTTCCACATCAATGTCACAAAAGTTGTTTGCTTATGGCATTGATGGTAAACAAGATTATGAGTCATTAAGGACGTACAATTCATTGTCCTATTTTTTTTTTTTTAATAAAGGTATACATCATTGTCCTAACATTTCCTACCACATACCAACCTTGTATGATACACAATCACACAATCCATCCTCATCTCAAGGACTGAAACTATGATCCAAGCTCTAAGCAAAAGATGATATCCTTCCTCTTTCTGGTAATTGGGGGGAAATGCTTTCTCCGTACAGAAAGAAACAAAGCTTCTTCCATTCTTGGTGTCAGAGATGATAGGGTCCGAGATAAAAGGAGTTAAGTAAAGCATACGCAGAAGATGCATAGAGTGTGACCCAAGTAAGAATAACATGGAAGAGCATGAACGGAGGAGGATTGATTTTGTAGCTCACAAGCCCACCATATTAGATTGTATCGACGTCATTATCCCAAATATATATTACACCATTTGATCTGATTTTTTGGGTGGTTCATCTCTTGATTCATTAAAAGATCATATAACAGTATCATTTTTGGTGAAGTTCTAAAAATCCTTTCATGTCATCTTTTGAATCTTCAATAGGGTCCCCCAATAATAATCCTGCGCTGGTGGGAGAGCTTCCCAGAGAGGTTCCTCCTAGGGGTGCAATTGGGTAGGGTTAACATGAACCCAAACCGACCCAACTGGACTTTGGGTTGGGTTTTTTAGTACTTTGAGTCGGTTTTCGGTTGGAAAAAGGCAATTCAATTTAATTTGGTTCAGTTTGGGTTAGGGCTTTAGATAACCCGACCCAATCTGAAACCCAAATTGAATTAATCCGATTTTTAAAATAAATTATAATATATATATATATATATATATGTATATATATATGTGTGTGTGTGTTAATAGAGATTTATAAAGACCTCTCTATACTTTTATTATTTTTTTATAAGCCCCAAGGTATAAAGCTAAAGGGACTCATTCAAAATTCATTGTCTTTCATAAACACGAAGAAGAAGAGGAGTGAGGAGTTAGGGTTCTCTTTCTCTTCACAATTCCGATGCTTGCTCCGATAACAACAGTGACGGCGACAGCAACGTTAAGGCTTCACTTAAATAGATAGGTCGTTCTCCCTCTCTTCAATCAATTGAGGCTTCTTTTGTGAAGATGATGATTTTGATTCTTAGACAATATAATATTTGAAGTTTGAACTGCTTTTAGTTTAGTTTTAAAACTTGT
Source organism: Pachysandra terminalis (assembly GCA_031762675.1). Taxonomy (NCBI): domain Eukaryota; kingdom Viridiplantae; phylum Streptophyta; class Magnoliopsida; order Buxales; family Buxaceae; genus Pachysandra; species Pachysandra terminalis. The sequence continues at coordinate 11,946,634 of JAUPMG010000013.1, read as the reverse complement.
ATTTTGATAAATCATTATGATTTGATATAGATAACTTTATTTTGTGTATAATAGTTGGCTTTATCGTAATAGCTCATAAGAGAAATGGGGCAAGTAATTGCTAATTTTTTTATTTGTTGTTACTTTGTTTTTTGGTGCAAATGAGCTGAGTTTATTCCAAAAGCATGCGATCTTTATAGACTAGATATTGAGAACCAACCCAAATTAACCCGATCCCAACCAACTCAAAATTGTAGTTTGGGTTGGGTTGGGTTTAGGGTTTTCAAAATAAAATCAGTTTGGTATTTGGATTTTATAATTTGGGTTTTGAATTGGGTTGGGTTTGGGTTGAACTTAAAGGAGGTCGGTTTGGGGTTGGGTTAAGTTCAACCGACCCAAACCGACCAAGTTGCATCCCTAGCCTCTTGTAAGTACTCTTAGCTCCTACAAATGCAAGGGTTTCAATACAAAAGGCTTTGTGAAAAAGGACTTTAAAGTTTGAATCAAAACCCTCATGAACTCCATATGAAGAAGCCCTTGACTCTACCTTCTGTTGGTAGGTCATTCATAATTCATCCAAAAATGAACCTATGTGATAGTTTGTTTTTTGGCTTTGAGTTATTTTGTCCAACGTTGGAAGCGGACAACTCTTATGATATATAAGTACTAACACACCTTATTATATTTAAAAACTAAATAAGGAGAGTGTGTGTGCTCTTGTGACCGGGGTTGATAATTGATCAAATTACAGTTCTCAATGGTTGTTCACACCCTTTCAAGTGTGAACAAGCACTTTGAAGAGGTGTCTTAAACTCTATATATAGAGTTTTATTCTATGCGTCCAGAAATACAAAATTCAGGTATTTCTTATTTCTTTTTTCTCTCTTATTTACATTATGCATATTTCTGCAAGTGCAGTACTCTTGAGATTTAAATAACTATTTAATTATTTTATTCAGTGATACATTGTCGGTTCACCTCGAGTCCAGTAGTCAATATAAACTATCGAGGGGTCAAAGACCGTTAAATCTTAGACGCAGATTGTCATTCATCTAGAGACTGAGGATACTATCCTATAAGAGGCGATATCGAAATCAATGACAGTGATCACATGTCTCATTCTACAGATAATTCCTTACAATATTATTATTTATATTTTAGAATATATAGTTTATCTTAAAATCCTATAATTTTGTTCCTCTTGACCTCATCTATTGGTGGAGTGTGCGACTAAGAGTATATGGTAGTTCCCTAATATACGGGAGAGAAAGCTGGAGGCTTCTTGTTCTTGAATTTCAAACGAGGTAGACTGTAATGAAGGAACATAGAGGGTAAGGGTTTGTTACTTGTAAGTAATTGGGACTGAGAAGTCTAGGAAGGTTTATGAAATTAAAAGGCAACAAAAGCATCAAAAGGCACGTGCTCGCTCACATCACTCTTTTTCACGTGGGGCCACCTTTACACCACATCACAAACTTCATTTGTCCCTTATAATATCATTTAGCTTTCCCTATATGTCCCCACATCTTGACCTTTTTCACCAACATACCACCGAATATTTAATTGACATCCATACCCTTTTTACGCTCCTCGTGAACTTATTTTAATAAAATTCAGTTCCTAATCCTAATTATTCAACGTGGCTTAAATTTCATCTGCAGCGTTTTCCTGCAGTATTTCCTACGCCAAAACCTATGATTGGTTCTTTTGATTTTATGTGATTCTATTGCAAATTAAACTATGATTTTTTGATATAAAATGACCAATCACAATTCTTATCACAAGGAATGTTAGCTCGACTTAGTTAAAGCATGGCTCAATTTGTATATAAGATTATACATCTATATTTAGGGCTATAAATGAGCTGAGCTAAGCAGAGATTTGCCCAGTTCAGATTGGGCTCATAAATCTTGAGCAAGGCTCGGGCTTGACTCAAGCTCATTAAAAAAATTTGGGATCATACTCGTTAAAATATTTTGGGCTTAGGCTTGACTCGTAAAAGCTTGGCTTGCAAAAAGATCGGCTCATAAAGGGCTCGACTCACAAAAAAAAAAAAAAATTAGCTTATTACAAATACATTGATGATTAGTATTATGTATGATATAATAGTTAACATGCATGTTTAATGTTAATATATGATATAAGATATAGGAATATGGATGTATAATCTCATATATAAACCGAGCCGAGTTTTAATGGCTTATACAAGCCGAGCTAGCTCGACTTGTTGAAAACCCTATCCATATCATATATTTTTTTATTATATATAATAATAACTATAATATTACTGTATTTATACAAAGCTAAGCTTTTTATGAGTTGAGCTTTTTGCCATCCAAACCTAAGCCCAAATTTTTTTAACAAATCTGAACCTTGCTCAAAGTTTACAAGCCTGAGTCGAACTGGCTAAAGCTCAACTCTATTCTTTTACAGCCCTAGATCTCGATGCAGACAGTCTGAGCTCCATCTGATTAATGACATGATCCATGGTCGTATCAATTGTAACGAATTAAGGGGAGATATATGCAAAAAAAAAAAAAAAAAAAAAAAAAAAAAAAATCCTAATTTGAATAGAGGGGTATTTTTGTAATATTAAGATTATTATGTGAGGGTAACTTTCGTAAAATAAGAGAGATCCATGGGCCTACTTAAAGTATTCTAATCGTAATCTAAAATCTTTATATTTTTTTCATTCTCTCTATTAATTTATTATTTTTTATATTTTTCAAATTAGAGGTTCCAACAGCGCCGATGGACTTTACTTATCTCGTTCTCATCGATTCTAACGGTCGGAAATCAAAATAAACGAATCTTTAACGCCGTTAAGGATGATCGTCTAGGCGGTTCTTCAATTTTTAAACGTTCCTCTTAACGGCAATTATTTAATTTACTTTCTAGTTTAAGACTCTCTCTCTCTCTCACTCCATCATCGTTTCACTTCTTCAGCAATTCTTCCTTATTTTTTAACCTAAAAAAGATCACGAACTCAACGAAGCGAGTTTTCTCTGCTTGATATCATCGCCATTGTTTCTAGAATTTTTTTTCTTAATTTACCTAGATTTATAATCTGCTTAGACTTTTCTTCCACATTTTGAGGACTCGATCGGCCGGCCGTCCGATTTACAAGAGACTTTAGCACGGATTTTCCGTCTCATTTGATCTGATTTCGTCGTAGATTCGTTGATCCGATCAGTTGTCTTCGAGCAGATTGAGGTTCACTATTTTTTTTTTTTAGTATTTACTGTGTACATTTTTACTGTATTTTTCTCATATTTTTTGCTTTTGATAGAAGATTTGATGATATATTTCTTGAGTCAATGCCTGATTTCTGGTATCTCGAATTTCGTTCTTCTATTTTTTTTTTTTTTTGTCAATTTTGTTTGTTTGGATTGTTGATATCAAATGTTCTTCGTAGATCTTAGAAAGTCGGATTTCTGATGTCTGGATAGAGATTCCGATCTTTTGAGCTGATTAGGTTTTATTTATTACTATTATTTTTTTTTAAATTAGGAACTTTGTTTTTTATTTTTGGGGATGGATTACTGTAGACTGTTTAATTTTGAGATCGATTGTTGATTTCTCATTCATTGATGCTTTGTTCGATTGATCTTTCAGCAGAATTTGAGCTCTACAGAAGCATTTAGCAATGGATTCTTCACAGTCACAGCATCAAAGAAGAGGGGGACTGGTTCCAGTTTCACCATCTCACACTCCACGTTCAAGTGATAAGGCTGGAAGAGATCTGCGATCAGGAGATGGAAACTCAAGCAGTAAGCATGATAAAGGGGTGAATGTTCAGGTTCTTCTCCGTTGCAAGTAAGATTAATCTGGATTGGATATCCGATTCTAGTTGTGGAATCTATCTCTGATTTTGAAAAGATAATATTTTTCTGCATTTGTAGGCCGTTGAGTGAGGATGAAATCAAGGTGAACACGCCGGTGGTGATTTCCTGCAATGAGAACAAACGAGAAGTAATTGCAATTCAGAACATAGCAAACAAGCAGATTGATAGAACCTTTGCATTTGACAAGGTTTGGTGCTTAATATTGAATTCCCTAATCAGAATTATCACTACTAGAATGGATTTGGAGCCATTTTAGGTTTGAATTGTGACATGGGTAATGAATTCCGTCTAGGTTTTTGGTCCAGCATCCCAACAGAAGGATTTGTATGAACAAGCTGTCTCTCCTATCGTTAATGAAGTCCTTGAGGGCTATAACTGCACCATTTTTGCCTATGGTCAGACAGGAACAGGGAAAACTTACACTATGGAAGGAGGGGGAAGGAAAGCAAAGGTTTTGATATTGTTCTTGCAAATGACTGTGCTTCACTCATGTGTGTGTGTGTGTGTTCATGCCTTCCATATATTCATCTGTGCTTCTTTTACATTGAATTTTCGTAGAGTGTGGGGAATTGTGTGTGTGTGTGTGTGTTCATGCCTTCCATATATTCATTTGTGGTTCTTTTACATTGAATTTTGTAGAATGGAGAATTCCCAAGTGATTCGGGTGTTATTCCAAGAGCTGTTCGGCAAATTTTCGATATTCTTGAAGCTCAAAATGCAGAGTATAGTATGAAAGTTACATTTCTGGAGCTGTACAATGAGGAAATAACGGATCTTTTGGCCCTGGAAGAATGTTCAAAATTTATAGATGACAAGTCGAAGAAGCCAATAGCCCTTATGGAAGATGGGAAAGGGGGCGTTTTTGTGAGAGGACTGGAAGAAGAGATCGTTTCGACTGCAAATGAAATTTATAAGATTTTGGAGAAAGGGTCTGCAAAAAGGCGTACTGCAGAGACACTCCTCAATAAACAAAGCAGTCGTTCTCATTCGATATTTTCTATCACAATTCACATTAAGGAGTGTACGCCGGAGGGGGAGGAGTTGATCAAATGTGGAAAGCTTAATCTTGTTGATCTTGCTGGTTCTGAGAATATTTCACGGTCTGGTGCAAGAGAGGTAAACACTTCTTACCTTTACTTATTTATATATACCAAGTACTTCATATGTACACACTTCTTACCTTTACTTATTGATATATACCAACTTACCAAGTACTTCATATGTACACACTTCTTACCATATAGCGGCATGCTCTTATAGGTAATGTTAGAGATAGTGGGTCGCTCATATTCACTAGTCTTTAGATCCAAGGGGGAGGGACCTGAGGTCCTATATGTCGGGTAGGAGTATAAGTTGTAATCCTAATTCATTTTTGAGATAGTGGAAACTTCCTCTCTCCTGTGGACGTAGGCTTTGCCAAACCATGTACATCTGTGTGCATTGGTTGATCTTCGTTTTTACTGTTTTTATTACTATTGCTTGATCTTGATCAGCAGGTAATGATAATGGTGACATGCACACAATGTTGCATTCTTATATAGCTTGAATCTTTCTGTTGTAGGTTCAATCATATTTTGATCCGTAACAGTCCTAATGCTCAAAATGTACTTGGTCGTGTCAGCAGGAAATTCTGTAGGTTGCATTTGACCATAATGAAGTCTATGTTTGCAGGGCAGAGCAAGGGAAGCAGGGGAGATCAATAAAAGCTTACTTACACTTGGTCGTGTCATTAATGCACTAGTTGAGCATTCTGGTCATGTTCCATACAGGTAGTATAGTCAGCTTAACAATCTCTAATTGCATGACGGATATGATTCTAAACTAGAATGGCTGGCAACTACTGAAACAAATTGATTGGAATATTAGGGATAGCAAACTAACGAGATTACTGAGGGATTCACTTGGAGGGAAAACAAAAACATGCATAATTGCTACAATATCGCCTTCCATTCACTGTTTGGAAGAGACACTGAGCACTCTAGATTATGCACACCGCGCCAAAAATATCAAGAATAAGCCAGAGGTAAATGGGTCACTTTGATATGAATTCTTCCTTTTTTTTTTGTTCTTTTGAAGTTGTACTATATTACATGATAACATTTCTACTTTGTTTCTATTTTCAGGTAAATCAGAAGATGATGAAATCTGCATTGATAAAGGATTTATATTCTGAGATTGACCGCCTTAAACAAGGTTGCTGAGTGCTTCCTAGTTTTAATCATAGTCTCTCTTTCTCTCTCTCTCTCTCTCTCTCTCTCACACACACACACACACACACACACACACACACACACACACAGACACACACACAAACACACACACACAAACACACACACACACACACACACACACACACACACAGACAAGCATCTTAAAGAATTGGATACTCAAATTAATTAATATTATACAATGACTATATATGTTTTACATCTCAAAACAGAGGTATATGCTGCAAGAGAGAAGAATGGTATCTATATTCCTCGGGACCGTTACCTAAATGAAGAAGCTGAGAAGAAGGTTCGGCTCTTACCATATAGTCTGATTAAGGATCACTTAGTGCCATTAAAGAGAACATTAGAGAGTTTTGTAGTGTATTAAACAGCCATTAATTCCGGCAATCTATTTCTTTTACTTAGGCCATGTCTGAGAAAATAGAGCGCTTGGAACTTGATTCAGAAGCCAAGGACAAGGTATATTCCACATCTTTTGAGATTATTCCCATGTGAATCTTTCCAGGTGCTTGTGTTATAGAGGTTTGACCATTTAATATGTCATGAGCAGCAAGTGATGGGGCTTCAGGAACTTTACGATTCTCAGCAAGAGTTGACTGCCGAATTAAGTGAAAAACTTGAAAGGACTCAGGTATTACACCATTTTATGATCAAGTTTCAGATATCTTTCCCATCGAATTGTTTGGTAACCTTTTCTGAGCTTTCCTTCAAAGCAAAATATTGAACGTTATCGAACTTCTCTATTGTACTTAATTGCAGAAAAAACTTGAGGAAACTGAACATTCATTGTTTGATTTAGAGGAAAGATACAGACAGGCAAATGCAACAATTAAGGAAAAGGAGTACCTGATATCAAATCTCCTCAGATCTGGTGAGCAAAGTGCCATATTATTTATTGAAAATATTTTTTAGTGCATCTACTGTGTTGCTATTTCTTCATATCCACCTGTCCCAACCATAAATCCGCTCACAGAATGAAGAAGACTTTGGGGCACCAATTCAGAAAGAATTTCTGTATTTCCCCTTTCTATTGACTGGTATTATCCTCACTTCCCAACCACACACAAACACACAGACACACTCAAAAAGAGAAATAAAAACTACTATTGGAGTAATGTTTATGCACCAATTCAGAAAGAACTTCTGATGCAGTACAGGTACCAAAAGAGTTGCACAAAAGCGAGAATGCAAGAGAGAAGAGGGCAAAGAGTAAGGCAGTAAGTGTGCACTAACTGCTATAAAGTGGGAATACCACTATGAGCATCCCATTCTCAGTACAGCAAGGGTGTTGCAGAAACACAAAGAAGTCTCAATAATTCATTCAACTATTTTTCAATGAAAGAGAAGACAATAATGTATTGCAAAATTAAACCCTAATTGTACTAATAGAAACCGAATAGAAATAGGACGTCCCAAATACTTTCCTAAACTAATTATTTTTCAAATAAAATAGAAAAACCAAAATATAAAAGACACTAAATTTCTAATCCAAATTTAAGTGGGAACTCAAAGCCAAGGAATAGTGTGTCCCATCCCAAGTCAACTTTTAACTGTATTATTTTTCTGAATTGCCACCTGACAATGACATGCATTCATATGTTTTTATGTGCTTTTTATGTTTTGAAGCTAATTTTTATGAATTTAATGATAAGAGTATTCAGTGGATCATTTTATGCTTCATATTTCATGATAATAGCTCTAAGACGATAACATCCATTTTTGATCCTTTAGAGAAAGCACTTACAGAGCGAGCATTTGAGCTTCGAGCAGAGCTAGAGAATGCAGCATCAGATGTATCCAACTTGTTCAGCAAAATTGGTGAATATCCAGTTTCTTGATAAGTGTCTTGTATTTTCTTTTTTTTTTTTGTATTTTTATTGTACTGAGATGCAATGCATGTTGAATACTACTGATACTGCCATCATTTCTGGTCTTCAGAGCGAAAGGATAAAATAGAAGATCGAAACAGAATTCTTGTACAGAAATTCCAGGGTCAGTTAAATCAGCAACTTGAAGTCTTGCATAAGACTGTTGCAGCTTCTGTAAAACAACAGGAGCAACAACTGAAGGAAATGGAGGAAGATATGCAATCCTTTGTATCTATAAAAACAGAGGTAAGATATATATTTTGTGAAATTGGTTTCTCTTTGGAATAAAGAATTCTTGTCTCAAATGGGGTTTAAGTCCTTTGATAATCTTGTGAAGATAGCTGGACTAAGACTAAATTGACAATCTAGACAGACCTACATACCAATCTTTATTGACAATCTGTGGTCTGTTTGTAGGCTACAGAAGAACTTCGAGGACGACTGGGACAGCTGAGAACAATGTATGGTTCTGGTATTAAAGCCTTGGATGATATAGCTGGGGAGCTTGATGAAAATTCTCAGTCAACTTTTGGAAATCTTAATTCAGAAGTTTCGAGGCACTCGTCTGCCCTTGAGGATGTTAGTAGTATTACTGCTGATTCCTATATTAGTGAACACCATCCCACTTGTCTTTGTGATGTTGTGTTTGACATTTATTCCTGTAATACAGCTTTTCAAAAGAATTGCTTCAGATGCC
>JAUPMG010000013.1:11890992-11937914 GCA_031762675.1 Pachysandra terminalis | reverse complement strand
CTTTCATTGGAACGGTCTTTATTGATTTAGGCCAGTGAAAGCAAGTATTCGAATCCACTGATTGTGCAAACCAATTGTTTAATTGGCATTTTGAATCATTTACTAGTTTGTGCATCACCAGTACAAGACTATTATTATCGTACCGTGCCGTATCGGATCGGGCCAGACTCGTGATTTTTGCCTACAATTTTGGCAAGCCCAGCCTTGCCCGTGTCGTGGGCCATGAACCCAGGGAATAGCATGGTACTATAAACTTATTGTGCCGTGCCTAAGCACGTGAAGCATGGCCAACATGAAAAAAGCCCGGTCCGACACGACCTGACTTGACCTGATAATAATCATATCTTGTGCCATGCCGAACCTGGGGCCTAAAAATTAGAGCCTGACCAACATGAAAGAATCCGTGCCAGACCGGCACGCACAACCTGCATGTACATTCCTAAAAACGACTCAAATCGTACCGTACCGTACCGGACCGGCACGTATGGCCCAACCCGTTTGCACAAGAAATTATCAACCCTAGCTCAAACTTGCACATCAATGACACAAAAGTTGTTGGCTTGTGGTATTGATGGTAAACAAGATTACGAGTCATTGATGACGTATACATCATTGTCCCAACATTTCCTACCGCATAACAACCTTGAATGATACACAATCACACCATCCATCCTCTTCTCAAGAACTGAAACTATGATTCAAGCTCTAGCAAAAGATGGCATCCTTCCTTTTTCTGGCAATTGGGGGAAGAAATGCTTTGTCTCCAGAACAGAAAGAAACAAAGCTTCTTTCATTCTTGGTGTCAGAGTCAGATAGGGTCTGAGATAAAAGGAGTTCAGTAAAGCATATGCAGAACATGCGTGGAGTGTGACCCAAGTAAAAGTAACATGGAAGAGGATGAACAAAGGAGGATTGATTTTGTAGCTCACAAGCCCACCATATTAGATTGTATCATGTCATCATCCCAAATATATATTACACCATTCGATTTGATTGTTTAGGTGGGCCATCTCTTGATTCATTAAAAGATCATAAAGCTTATTTATTTATTCTTTTTTGGTTTCACAATGTATTCCCAGGCTTCGCCCAAGACTGTTCCTCCAAGGTACGGTCAGGCGCCGAAGCGGGGACCTCTCCCAACAAGGTTTGCTGCATCCACAAGGACTCGATATCGAGACCACTTGCTTTAGCAACCTGAGCCCCTTCCACTCGGGCCAACCTCCGTTCGTATATAGCATATGATTTTTGGTGAAGTTCTAAAAATCCTTCTAATCCAGATCTGGTGGGAGAGCTTCCCAGAGAAGTTCCTCCTAGGGGTGCAACTTGGGTTGGGTTAACACGAACCTACACCGTCCCAGCTCGACTTTGGGTTGGGTTTTCCAATACCTTCAATCCGTTTTGGGTTTTAAAAAGGCAATCCGATTTAATTTGGTTCAATTTTATGTTAGGGCTTCAGGTAACCCGACCCAACCCAAAACCCAAAACCCAAATCGAATTAATCCGATTTAAAATAGCTATAAATTATAATATAGAAATTTATAAGAACCTCTCTAAACTTTTATTATTTTTAAATAAGCCCCTTGGTATAAAGCCCAAGGGGCTCATTCAAAATCCATTGTCTTTCATAAACACAAAGAAGAAGAGGGGTGAGGAGTTAGGGTTTTCTTTTTCTTCACAGTTATGATACTCAGTCCGATAGCAACGGTGATGGCGATTGCAACAATAACGTTAAGGCTTCACTTAAGTAAGTAGGTCGCTCTCCCTCTCTTTTCAATCAATTAGGACTTTTTTTGTGAAGATGGTGATTTTGATTCTCAGATAATATCAGACTCTATAATATTTGAAGTTTGAACTGCTATTAGTTTAGTTTTAAAACTTGTATTTTGATAAATCATTATGATTTGATTTAGGTAACTTGATTTTGAGTGTAATAATCGGCTTTATCTTAGTAGCTCAAAAGAGAAATGAGGCCAAGTAATTGCTATTTTTTTTATTTGTTGTTACTTTGTTTTTTGGTGCAAATGAGTTGAGTTGGGTTTATTCCAAGAACACGTGATCTTTATAGACTAGAAATTGAGAACCAACCCAAATTAACCCGACCCGAACCAACTCGAAATTATAATTTGGGTTGGGTTTAGGGTTTTCAAAATAAAATCAATTTTGTGTTTGGGTTTCGAATTGGGTTGGGTTGGGTTTGGGTTGACCCTCAAGTAGGTCGGTGTGGGGTTGGGTTAAGTTCAACCCGACCCAAATCGATCAAAGTTACACCCCTTGTCCTCTTGTAAGTATTTTTAGGGCCTGTTTGCAAAGTTTCCTACAAATGCAAGGGCTTCGATGCAAAAGGCTTGGTGAAAAAGGACTTGGAAGTTTGAATCATAACCCTCATAGACTCCATATGAAGAAGGCATCCACTCTACCTAGTATTGGTGGGTTCTACCTAGTATTGGTGGGTCATTCATAATTCATCCAAAAATGAACTTATGTAATAGTTTGTTTTTTGGCTTTGAATTATTTTGTCCTAGATTGGATGTGGACAACTCCTACTTATGATATATATAAGTACTAACACACCTTGGATTAAAAGACTCAATAAGGAGAATGTGTGCGCTTGTGTAATCAGGTTGGTCAATGATCAAATTAAAGTTCTCAACTGTTCTTCATACCTTTTCATGTATGAATATGCACTTTGAAGAGGTGTCTTAAACTCTATGTATACAGTTCTATTCCATAAGAGGTGTCTTAACCTCTATATATACAGTTCTATTCCATATGTCTAGAAATATAGAATTCAAGTATTTTTTTGTGATATTTTTATCTGTATTGTGCATATCTTTGCAAGTTCAGTACTCTTGAGATTTATATAGCTATTTAATTCATCCATTATTGAGTGATAAATTCACCTTGAAACCTAGCACTATTGAGGAGTCAAAAATCGCTAAATCCGGGACGCCAGTTATCATCAACCTAAACATTAAGGATACTATCATAAAGGGGGCGATATAGATATCATTAGAATCTGGGACGCCGGTTATCATCAACCTAAACATTGAGGATACTATCATAAAGGGGGCGATATCGATATCAATGATGGTGATTACACGCCTCAGTCTACATATAAGTTCTTACAATATTATTATTTATAATATATAATATATAATTTGCATTTTATTTTGTCTTGCTACTCTACGATTTTATTACTTTTAACTAGAGCTGGCAATTTTTGACCCGACTCACTAACCCGCCCGCATTTTAGCGGGTTTGGGTTCAACTTCCTAACCCACGGGTCGGGCTCGGGTCAATGATTTATAACCCGTGAATAAACAGATTGGATTTGGGTTAGCCCGTCTGACCCGTCAGGTTAGTACTATAAATAAAAAGCTCTTATGTATTATAGTTATTGTACATAAACTAAGAAGTCCATATATAAACAATAGTTAGAATTTTGGACTTTTGAGATTCATTTTTCCTTCTCCTTTCTATCATCTCTTCTCTTACTACCTCTCTGACCTGGTGCTCTCACATTCTCGTACGACATTGAAAAAATACTGAAAATTAGGGTTTTGATTTGAGGTTAAACTTTCAATCCATAATTTTTTTCCTCTCCTCTTCCTTCTTCTGAGGTCGGCAACAAACCATTTGTTTGCTTTTTATGGACTATGAATAATTGAAAATTAGGTAATTATTAATAACAATGTTGACAAAATGTTGAAGCTTTTAATCTCTTTTGCATTGAACTAAAAGTTTTAGTTCAAAACTCAAAAGTATAATATTGTAATTTTAAAAGTAAAATATATAAGATGTTAGAAGAAAAATTTATACTAAAAAAAAAAATAAGAAAATGACATTTAAGATATTTAAAAAAAAAAAAAAAACTGTTACATAATATGGATTAAGCGGATTAGAGCGAGTTGGTTACGGGTTGAATCTCAACCCGTTTACTAAACGGACAGATTCAAATTTATGGTCAAACTTTTGATATCTTATGTCAACCCGACCCGAACCCGCTCGATTGCCAGCTCTACTTTTAACGACACCTACTTGCTGGTAGAGTGTGCGACGTCTACATGATAGTCTCCCAATATACGGGAGAAAAAACTGGAAGCTTCTTCTTCTTGAATTTCAAACGGGGTAAGACTGTAATTCGGAAAAACCATAAGGGTAACGAGAGTAATTAGGACTGAGATGTCTCGGAAGGTTTTTGAAATTAAAAGGTAACAAAAGCATCAAAAGGCACGTGCTCGCTCACATCACTCTTTTTCACGTGGGGCAGCTTTACACCACATAGCAAACTCCATTTGTCCCTTATATAATATCATTTAACTTTCCCTATATGTCCCCACATCTTCACCTTGTTTACTAACATACCACCGAATATTTAATTGACATTCATACCCTTTTTACGCACGCTCCTCGTGAACTTTTTTAATAAAATTCAGCTCCTAACCCTAATTACTCAATGTGGCTTAAATTTCATCTGCAGCGTTTTCCTGCAGTATTTTCTACGCCAAGACATATGATTGGTTCTTTTGTTTTTATGCGATTCTATTGTAAATTAAATTATGACTTTTTAATATAAAATGACCAATCACAACTCTTATCATAAAAAATGCTACAGGGAAATGCTGCAAATATAAATCAGGACATCAACAATTCTATAAAGAGCTACAAGTCTAATGGCCTCGAGATCAAAAAGAGCTTTCTCCTTTATTTTCCTTTTTAATTATTGAAATTAAAAAAAAAATATTTTTAAGGGAATGGAACAATCATATTCCCAATGCATGTAAGGGTGGATAGGTTTTTTTTTTTTTTCTTTTTTGATACAAACGGTGGACGGATCTGAATAGGGCTGTTAACGAGCTGAACATGAGCTCTATAATTAAGCTTGTGAGTCAAGTCTAAACTCAAAAAAAAAACTGTTGTAAAATATGGCAGAAAATTTGTTGGATAATAATTTTTTTCGCCTAATTAAATCTGTAACAGAAATAACAAGTTTATTTTCAATTGAGGCTGGATTGAGGCGCGGACCAGGTCGCTCTCTTTAAGACGTTTCGCGCCTCTGCAGGGACTTTCCTAAGCAGGCAGAAACAGCATGACGTCCCCAGGATACAACAACCCACTCAACTGTGTTAATCCTCTTCTGTTCTGCACTAACAGAGAGGAACAAACTCACTAGCAGATGGTAGAAACTTTTTGCCTAGCAAGGCAAGAACAAAAATTTTTCAATAGCAGAAAACAGAGAAGGAAAAACGTGTATGGAAATTATGTATTTTTTCTTCTGTTAAACCTTGTTTAAATAGGCAAAAATTGAAACGTTAAAACCTGTTCATGAGAGACGTGTGCAAGTGAAAAGGTGTGAGATTAAGTCTCCAATGGATATAAATAATTCAAATAAAAACGGTATTAAATACTGCAATCTGGGTTTGTCCGAAAAGATAAAACCGCGCGCGCCTGACCCGACCGACCGCACATGTGTGCGCGTGACGCAGGCGCGCGCTCACGTTAGGATTTTCCGGAGCTCTCGTCCGAAATTACCTTGGTTAGTCACTTGGCCTCACGGGCGCGAGCTATCCTTGTTCCCTTTCACAAGCTTACAATGCTTGTGGAATGAGAGGGTATATATACCACTCTTCTAAACTTTCAAGTTTCCAATGTGGGACTTACTTAGGTAGGCTCCGCTCGACTCGATTAAAGCCCAGCTCAGTTTGTACATACGATTATACATCCATATTTAGGGTTGTAAATGAGCCAAGTAGAGCTTTGCCCAGTTTGACTCAAGCTTGTAAATCTTGAGCAAGGCTTGGGCTCAACTCAACCTCGTTAAAAAGAAATTTTGGGCTCAAGTTCGTTAAAATATTTTGGGCTTAGGCTCGGCTTGTAAAAGTTCAACTTGCAAAAAGATCAGCTCGTAAATGGCTCGACTCACAAAAAAAAAAGTGGCTTAATACAAATACATTAATACTATAATTGATGATAAGATATAATAGTTAACATGTATGTTTAATGTTAATGTATGATATAAGATATAGAAATATGGATGTATAATCTCATATATAAATCGAGCCGAGCTTTAATTGAGTCTAGCCTACCCAAGCTTGGCTCATAAAAGCCGAGCCAGAGCTAGAGCCGATCTAGCTCGAGTCACTGACAGCCCTATCCATATTCATATATTTTACATTATATATTACTATTAAAGATATATATATTACATATAATAACAATCATTAACTATAATATTAATGTATTTCTATTAAGCTAAGTTTTTTTACGAGTCGCGCCTTTTAAGAATCGTGCATTTTGTGAGCCGAACTTAAACCCAAAATTTGTTAACGAACTTGAGCCTTGGTCAAGGTTTACGAGCTCGTGGTGAGCGGAGCAAAGCTCGGCTCCACTGGGCTCGCCTACAGCCCTAGATCTCGGTGCAGATTGCAAACAGTCCAAGTTCAATCTAATTAATCAAGACATGATCCATTGTCGTGTCAATTGTAACGAATTTGGGGGAGATATCTACAGATAACATCCTAATTTGAATGAAGGGGTATTTTTGGAATATTTAGCGACAAATTAAGGCTCACCTCAGCTAAAGATACTGAGGGCAACTTTCGTAAAATAAGAGAGATCCATGGACCTTTTCTCATTATCTCTTTATTTTATTTTGTTTTCCTTTTCAAATTAGAGGTTACAAACTTACAAGAGCGCAGATGGACTATACTTCTTTATCTCGTTCTCACCGATTTCTAACGGTCGGAAATCAAAATAAACGGATCTTTAACGCCGTTAAGGATGACTGTCTAGTCGGTTCTTCAACTTTTAAACGTTCCTTTAACGGCAATTATTTAATTTACTTGCTAGTTTAAGACTCTCTCTCTCTCTCACTCCTTCATCGTTTCACTTCTTCAGCAATTCTTCCTTATTTTTTAACCTAAAAAAAATCACGAACTCAACGAAGCGAGTTCTCTCTGCTTGATGTCATCGCCATTGTTTCTAGAAAATTTTTCTTAATTTACTGAGATTTATAATCTGCTTGGACTTTTCTTCCGCATTTTGAGGACTCGATCGGCCGGCCGTCCGATTTACAAGAGACTTTAGCACGAATATTTTGTCTCATTTGATCTGATTTCGTCGTAGATGCGTTGATCCGATCAGTCGTCTTCGAGCAGATTGAGGTTCACTGCAATTTTTTTTTTTTTTTTTTAGTATTTACTGTGTACATTTTTACTGTATTTTTCTTATTTTTTTTGCTTTTGAAAGAAGATTTGATGATATATTTCTTGAGTCAATGCCTGATTTCTGATATCTCGAATTTCGTTCTTCTATTTTTTTTTTAAATTTTGTTTGTTTGGATTGTTGATAACAAATGTTCTTCATAGATCTTAGAAAGTCGGATTTCTGATGTCTGGATAGAGATTCCGATCTTTTGAGCTGATTAGGTTTTATATATTTATTATTATTTTTAAGGGTAGGAACGTTGTTTTTGTTTTTGGGGATGGATTCCTGTAGACTGTTTAATTTTGAGATTGATTGTTGATGTTCTTGGTAGAACTAGTTTCTCACTCTTTGACGCTTTTGTTTGATTGATCTTTAAGCAGAATTTGAGCTCTATAGAAGCTTTTAGCTATGGATTCTTCGCAGTCACAGCATCAAAGACGAGGGGGACTGGTTCCAGTTTCACCATCTCACACTCCACGTTCAAGTGATAAGGCTGGAAGGGATCTGCGATCAGGAGATGGAAACTCGAGCAGTAAGCATGATAAAGGAGTTAATGTTCAGGTTCTTCTCCGTTGCAGGTAAGATTAATCTGGATTGTATATCCGATTCTAGTTGCGGAATCTATCTCTGATTTTGTAAGATAATATTGTTCTGCATTCGTAGGCCGTTGAGCGAGGATGAAATCAAGGTGAACACCCCGGTAGTGATTTCCTGCAATGAGAATAAACGAGAAGTAATTGCAATTCAGAACATAGCAAACAAGCAGATTGATAGAACCTTTGCGTTTGACAAGGTTTGGTTCTTAATATTGAATTCCCTAATCAGAATTATCACTACTAGGATGGATTTGGAGCCATTTTAGGTTTGAATTGTGACATGGGTAATGAATTCCGTCTAGGTTTTTGGTCCAGCATCCCAACAGAAGGATTTGTATGAACAAGCTGTCTCTCCTATCGTTAATGAAGTCCTTGAGGGCTATAACTGCACCATTTTTGCCTATGGTCAGACAGGAACAGGGAAGACTTACACTATGGAAGGAGGGGGAAGGAAAGCAAAGGTTTTGATATTGTTCTTGCAAATGTCTGTGCTTCACTTGTGTGTGCGTGCGTGTGTATGTGTTCATGCCTTCCATATATTCATCTGTGTTTCTTTTACATTGAATTTTTGTAGAATGGGGAATTGTGTGTATGTGTGTTTTTGTGCCTTCCATATATTCATCTGTGTTTCTTTTACATTGAATTTTTGTAGAATGGGGAATTCCCAAGTGATTCAGGTGTTATTCCAAGAGCTGTTCGGGAAATTTTCGATATTCTTGAAGCTCAAAATGCTGAGTATAGTATGAAAGTTACATTTCTAGAGCTGTACAATGAGGAAATAACGGATCTTTTGGCCCTAGACGAATGTTCAAAATTTATAGATGACAAGTCGAAGAAGCCAATAGCCCTTATGGAAGATGGGAAAGGGGGCGTTTTTGTGAGAGGACTGGAAGAAGAGATCGTTTCGACTGCAAATGAAATTTATAAGATTTTGGAGAAAGGGTCTGCAAAAAGGCGTACTGCAGAGACACTCCTCAATAAACAAAGCAGTCGTTCTCATTCGATATTTTCTATCACAATTCACATTAAGGAGTGTACGCCGGAGGGGGAGGAGTTGATCAAATGTGGAAAGCTTAATCTTGTTGATCTTGCTGGTTCAGAGAATATTTCACGTTCCGGTGCAAGAGAGGTACACACGTCTTAGTTCTTACCTTTACTTATTTGATATATACCGAGTGCTTCATATGTACACACTTCTTACCATATAGCAGCATTCGGTTATAGATAATGATATAAAGGTGACATGCACATAATGTTGCATTCTTATATAGCTCGAATCTTGCTGTTGTAGGTTCAATAACATTTTGATACATAACAGTCCTAATGTTCAAAATGTGCACTTAATCCAGATAAATACCTATACCTATTACGGGTAGAAAGATAGAAATCTAAACAAATAGTTCTCATGGTCCAGAATAAAAAATAAAAAATTTGGAGCATTGAATAGCTTGTATCCATAGAACATCTGGCGTGACATAGAAAATAAGAAAGTAGGAGTTAATTCCGATTGCAATTAAAAAGTCATTAGTCTTTTTGGCATTAAAAGAGATTTGGGGCTGGTAATTTTTCAAAAAAAGACTCTAGACTCTGCAACAAAACCACTCATTCCCGGCTAGAAGCATACATGTACTGTAATGTGCTTCATCTCCATTTCTTATCTGGTAACCATGTATTTAGGGATATAATCGATGATTTGACAGCATAAGCAATAATAAATCTAAAAGAGAATATTCTTTTAGATTTGATCATAATTCTGTAGTTTGCATTTGACCATAATGAAGTCTATGCTTACAGGGAAGAGCAAGGGAAGCCGGGGAGATCAATAAAAGCTTACTTACACTTGGTCGTGTCATTAATGCTCTAGTTGAGCATTCTGGCCATGTTCCATACAGGTATTATAATCAGCTTAACAATTCCTAATTGCATCCAGGATGTGATTTTAAACTAGAATGTCTGGCAAACTACTAAAACAAATTGCTTGGAATATTAGGGATAGCAAACTAACAAGATTACTGAGGGATTCACTTGGAGGGAAAACAAAAACATGTATAATTGCTGCAATATCGCCTTCCATTCACTGTTTGGAAGAGACACTGAGCACCCTAGATTATGCACACCGCGCCAAAAACATCAAGAATAAGCCAGAGGTAAATGGGTCGCTTTGATGTGAATTCTTCCTTCTTCTTTTTTCTTTTGAAGTTGTAATATATTACATGATAACCAACATAATATTTCTACTTTGTTTCCATTTTCAGGTTAATCAGAAGATGATGAAATCTGCATTGATAAAGGATTTATATTCTGAGATTGACCGCCTTAAACAAGGTCGTTGAGTGCTTCCTAGTTTTAATCCTGGCTTGTAGACTCTCTCTCTCTCTCTCTCTCTCTCTCTCTCTCTCTCTCTCTCTCTCTCCCACACACACACACACACGCACAGACAAGCATCTTAAAGACTTAGGTGCTTAAAATTAATTAATATTAATCTATAATACACTGGCATTATATGTTTTACATCTCAAAACAGAGGTATATGCTGCAAGAGAAAAGAATGGTATCTATATTCCTCGGGACCGTTACCTAAATGAAGAAGCTGAGAAGAAGGTTCGGCTCATACCATTTAGTCTGATTATGGATCACTTGGTGCCAATAAAGAAAACATTAGAGAGTTCTTTCGTGTATTAAATAGCCATTAATTCCTGTAATCTATTTCTTTTACTTAGGCCATGGCTGAGAAAATAGAGCGATTGGAACTTAATTCAGAAGCCAAGGACAAGGTACATTCCACATCTTTTGAGATTATTCCCATGTGAATCTTTCCAGGTGCCTGTGTAGACTATAGAGGTTTGACCATATAATGTATCATGAGCAGCATGTGATGGGGCTTCAGGAACTTTATGATTCTCAGCAACAGTTGACTGCTGAATTAAGTGAAAAACTTGAAAGGACTCAGGTATTACACCATTTTATGGTCATGTTTCAGATATCTTTTCCATCGAATATTTTGCTACCCTTTTCTGCTTTCCTTCAAACAAAATAGTAAACTCTATCGAACTTATTTATTGTACTTAATTGCAGAAAAAACTCGAGGAAACTGAACATTCATTGTTTGATTTAGAGGAAAGATACAGACAGGCAAATGCAACAATTAAGGAAAAGGAGTACCTGATATCAAATCTCCTCAGATCTGGTAAGTAAAGTGCCATGTTATTTATAAAAATATTTTTAATGCATCTTCAGTATTGCTATTTCTTTGTATCCACCTTCCCCAACCACAAATCCACTCACAGAATGAAGAAGAAACAAAAAAAAGGATCCCTTCATTGCTATTATAAGTATTGGAGAAATGTTTGAGGCACCAATTCAGAAAGAATTTCTGTATTTCCCTTTTCTACTGGTATTATAACATTGTTATTTATCTTCACTTCCCAACCACACAAGCACACAGACACACTCAAAAAGAAAATAATAATTACTATTAGAGTAATGTTTTAGGCAACTTCTGATGCAGTACAGGTACTGAAAGAGTTGCACAAAAGCGAGAATGCAAGAGAGAAAAGGCAGTAAGTGCAGACTAACTGCTACAAAGTAGGCAAACCACTATGAGCACCACAGTACAAATACAGCAAGGGTTGTGCAGAAACACAGAATTCTCAATAATTCATTCAAGTATTTTCAATACATGTATCCCAAAATTAAACCCTAATTGTACTAATAGAAACCCAATAGAAATAGGACACCCCAAATATTTTCCTAAACTAAATATTTTTCAAATAAAATAGAAAAATCAAAATATAAAAGACACTAAATTTAGAATCCAAATATAAGTGGGAACTCAAAGCCAAGGAATAGTGGATCCCATCCCAAGTCAACTTTTACTGTTATTATTTATCTGAATTTCCACCTGAGATGCATTCATATGATTTATGTACTTTTTATGTTTTGAAGCCTAATGTTTATGAATTGCCAACTGACATGCTTGACATGCATTCATATGTTTTTATGTACCTTTTTTTATTTTATTTTATTTTGTTTTGAAGCTAATATTCATTGGATCCATTTTATGCTTCATATTTCATGATATATATCTCTAAGACGATAACATCCATTTTTTGATCCTTTAGAGAAAGCACTTACGGAGCGAGCATTTGAGCTTCGAGCAGAGCTAGAGAATGCAGCATCAGATGTGTCCAGTTTGTTCAGCAAAATTGGTGAATATCCAGTTTCTTGAGAAGTGAACTGCGCTTTTTTGTATTTTTATTGTACTGAGATGCAATACATGTTGAATACTACTGACACTGCCATCATTTCTGGTCTGCAGAGCGAAAGGATAAAATAGAAGATCGAAACAGAGTTCTTGTCCAGAAATTCCAGTGTCAGTTAAATCAGCAACTTGAAGTCTTGCATAAGACTGTTGCAGCCTCTGTAAAACAACAAGAGCAACAACTGAAGGAAGTGGAGGAAGATATGCAATCCTTTGTATCTACAAAAACAGAGGTAAGATATATATTTTGTGAAAACAGATTCTCTTTGGACTAAAGAATTCTATTCTCAAATTTTGTGAAGATAGCTGGACTAAGACTAAATTGACAATCTAGGCCTACAAACCAGTCTTTATTGACAATCTGTGGTCTGTTTGTAGGCTACAGACGAACTTCGAGGACGACTGGGACAGCTGAGAACGATGTATGGTTCTGGTATTAAAGCCTTGGATGATATAGCTGGGGAGCTTGATGGAAATTCTCAGTCAACTTTTGGAAATCTCAATTCAGAAGTTTCGAGACACTCATCTGCCCTTGAGGAGGTTAGTAGTAGTACTGCTGATTCCTCTATTAGTGAACACTACTCTCCCACTTGTCTTTGTGATGTTGTGTTTGACATTTATTCCTGTAATACAGCTTTTCAAAAGAATTGCTTCAGATGCCGATGTGATACTTAATGATCTTCAAAGCAGCCTTAATACTCAAGAAGAGAAGCTAGCTTCATATGCACAACAACAACGTGAGGTTGGCAACTGGCACTACTGTTTTGGCAACTGCATTTGGATGGTGTTGTATCAATTTTTGAATTAAACTGCTGCCTCTGTGATTTTAAAATACAGGGCCTCTCCAGAACAGTGCAGACCACCCGATGTATTTCTAAAACTACTGGGAACTTCTTCAAGACTTTAGACATGCATGCCTCCAAGTTCACAGAAATCGTGGAAGAAGCACAAAGAGTCAATGACCAGAAGTTATGTGAACTTGAAAAGAAATTCGAGGTAGTTTCTTGTTTTCCAATTTAAACTTTTCCTTTTGTTAAATTTATTTACATGCCACCTACTGCCAGATTTAATCTTTTAATTTGTATCTGTGTAGGAGTGTGCAGCTAATGAAGAAAGACAAATTTTAGAAAAAGTAGCAGAGCTGCTTGCAAGTTCAAATGATAGGAAGAAAAAACTTGTGCGTCTCCTTTTGATCATTAATTTAGCCAACTTACCCTTTTATGTCTCCTTGTTACTTTTGATTTAGCTAACTTAACCTTTTATGTAAATTTACTATACTATCCATGCTTTCTCCAGTATGACTATATTTAAACACTGTCTGCTGCCACATATGTTTATACTATTGTTACCTAGTTGTGTTACTCTTGCAAAGTTTCCTGATCTGTGCCTGTTTCTCGTTTAGTTTGGTCTTACCCTTGAAAATTATCCATCAATTTTATCATCTACTACTAGATTGACAGAGTCATAGATCTGAACCGAGAATTTGTCATATGCTGCATTAATGTTTTAACAATAGTGTTTTTGTAGAAATTTAAGTCAAATCATCCCAGGAAAATAATTTTTTGATTACTAACCGAAAAACAGAAATATTCTTGAAACATACAAAATCAGATCATTGATTTCCAGAGCATATTAAATATTTAGCTAGTGATTCTTTGTAATGTTTTTTAACTCTGGTTCGGGTATGCACCATATCCATCCCCATTTCATCTTTGAATATAGTTTCTTGAAATTAGAGTCGGGGATGTATTATTTTGACAATGTTTCCATTTGTGGCCTTTTACTCTTTTTTATTAATTTCTTGTTGTATTGCCCGTTTCTTTGTTTCTTGAAATAATTGGAAAATGTTGAAGCTGCTCAACCCTAAAAGTTTACCTTGTGAATGTTTCCTGAGTCTTAGTTGGGTTTCTTTGGTTGGCTTTTCTACATTGAATGAGTTTTGCATGAAAGGAAAATGGTCTATTTTGTCGATATTCAATAACCTTTGTAGAAACAACACATTTGTCTCTGATTAATTTTAAAAATTTAACTCCAGTTATCCTTCTATCAAACAGCATACACTATCCAGCTTTTTCCTCGAATTTGCAATTTTAGAATCAAAGTTTGCATATGCTATTTGTTGTCTAGGTTCAAACAGCAGTTGATAGCCTTAGGGAAAGCGCCACTAGTAGAACCAGCAATTTACAACAAGAAATGTCAACAATGCAAGATTTCACTACTTCTGTTAAAGATGAGTGGACAACCTACATGGAGAAGACAGAGACCCACTATCTTGAGGATTCTTCTGCAGTTGAAAGTGGAAAGAATGGACTGGAGGAAGGTCTTCAAGATTGGTAAGTAGAGAAATATTGTGTGATGTTTTGAACAAGACTGTTCCATCTCCTGAACTTTTCATGTTTATTTTTGTGTAGTATGTCAAAAGTGAAGATGGGTGGACAACAGTGGAGGAATGCTCAGGAATCCTTGCTGAGCCTTGAAAAAGATAATGTTGCATCTGTAGATTCCATTATCAGGTAAGTAATTGATGTTAATAGCTTGTTAAGAAAGAAAGATAAACATAGATGAAGAACACAAACCAAGCATACACAAACACAGGTAATGGTGCCTACGTCCACGGATTCACACCCAATTCCACTATTCTCATGAGATCAGAAAAGAGTAGCCACGAACATTATGATAAATATCCTGTAGTTAGGGCTAAACAAAACAGCTAGTGAAATTACTACTTTACCTTTTGACCCTCCAAAATTTCAGGCCGGGTGTTTCCCAGGAGAGTCGTGATGGGATCATCAGTACCTCCCAAATGCCTCAGTAGCATCAATCTCCACATAACGACAAGGTTTTGTGTGAGGTTCACTCCATGATGCCTTTCTTGTTAAGAAAGAAAGATAAACAAGATGAAGATAAAATCGAGCACACACCAAACACAGATTTACGTGGTTCGGCAAATAGTGCCACACCATATTCTTCTACTATTCTCCAAAGCTCAGAAAAAGTAATACAAAGAGTAGCCACGAAAAATATGATATATATATTGGAGTTAGGACTAAACATAATAAAAAGTGAAATTACTATTACACCCCTAGACCCCAGAAAATTCAGTCAATGGTTGGATCATCAAAATTTCCGAATGCCTCAGTAGCATCAGTCTCCGAATGCCTCAGTAGCATCAGTCTCCCACATAACAACATTTCTTCACTGTTCGATTTTGATAGGGGCGGAATGGAGGCAAATCAGTCGTTTCGTTCCCAATTGTCTTCTGCTGCTTCATCTTCGCTTGAAGACGCGGATATTGCATACAAGAGTCTTCTTTCCTCTATTGATTGTAAGTATTTGTCTTCCATGCATATTGATTTCTGTTCAAGGGCCACTCCTTGAAAGAGATGAGATGGTAGCCCACCTTTTATAAAATTTAATTCAAAGAAGAAACTTTTGCAGATTCATTGAAACTGGACTGTGATGCATCTGGGAACATTGATTCCATGGTGGTTCCCTGTTATGGGGATCTGAGGGAACTGAAAAGTGGTCATTACCACAAAACTGTTGAGATCAGTCAAAATGCAGGAAAATGCTTGGTGGATGAATACACGGTAAGTATCGATTTCATTTTAGGTTTTTCCCCTAGAATGTTAAGTGGTTTTTGATAAATTGTCTCTGTATTTATAATCAGATGGATGAACCGTCTTGTTCGACGCCAAAGAAGAGGTCTTTCAATTTACCAAGCATTGCATCCATTGAAGAACTCAGAACTCCAGCTTTTGAAGAGTTGTTGAAGTCATTCTGGGATGGGAAGTCTCCAAAACAAGCAAATGGGGATGTGATGAAACATGTGTTAGGAGCAGCATATGAAGCTGCTGCTCAATCCTTGAGAGACTCCAGAGTTCCTCTTACTGCTATTAATTAAGGTACTCCGTAAGAAAAGCAGTAAGCAATATATCATGTACAGAATATATGGTTTTATATATTCGTTTGTTAATTGCAGTTACGAGGCGATATTTTATACACAGGTGTACGAGTATATATTATATTATCATTATCACCAGCAGATTTACGTATGGGAATTTTGGACGGAGTTTCATTTTTTTGAAATTCTTTGGTTATGTAACCGAGTACAATGAGATTCTACAAATGCTGAATTTTAGTCTTAAGCACATACTATAAAATGCAGGTTGAAATGGCTACGACAAAACCTACTCTCTCTCTCTCTCTCTCTCTCTCGGAAGAAAATAAAAGAAAGTGCTTTTTTTTGTTTGGTTGACCATTTTTGAAAGAAAAGACAGGGATTTAAAAAGAAAATTTTCTTTTTATGACTAAAAAAATTTCTCTCCAAAATAGTAGAGATTTTAAGAGAAAAGTAAAAGAAAGAAATTTGAGAGAAAGCCTCTCTGCCACCACACTATCATTACCACCATCACCATTCCACCACCACCACCACATGCATGGATTGTATGTTGCAATTCATACAATTATTTTGTATCGTTAACAGAAAAAACTGACTAATTTTCATTTTGGTTTTCTTTACACAACCAAACAAGAGAAAACATTTTCTTCTTTATAATGTACTTTATTTTCTTTTCTTCTTAAATCCAGGGTTCCAAACACAGCCTAAAAGATGACAGAAAGTAGGAAACTGCTTGCAAGTTTTTGTTCTCCTTTTGTATCTTTTTCCAAAAAAGAAAAAAACGTGAAAGCATATCTAATGTTAGAACAAAACGTTTTCTTTGGGCCTTTAGTTTCTTCAAAATGACAAACCATCTCCATTCCTTTTGATAGCAATGTAATAGTTATTATGGTGACAGATGTTTCGGTTAGAGACATAACTTGTTTTGTCACGTGGAGCAACCATGTGACCAATCAAGACCGTCCATGTAACAAGAGATTGGATAGAAATGTGATCAATACATTTTTCGTTTGAACCGAACCAATTGATCATCATAGTGTGCACACACTATATGTGGCGCTGTCTAAACAAGCCTATGAGTCTGATGAGGCAATGGAACATTCAGTTGCTTCTTTTCCTTCTGTAAAACCAAATTGTCTTTTCTTTCTGGCCTGAGCTTTGCTCAAGCTGCAAAATGACCAGAATGTAGTAGTCTTTTGCACTGCTGAATGTGACCTTTAGTTACCATTACCTGATTTTATGCAATGATGTTTCCACCAATTGGGATGTTCCATTCCATCCAAGAGAGCCAGCTTAAACGTTGATATCTGGTTGGCTGACCAAGGTATACAACAAGGACTGGCTCTGAGCTTTTGCCAATTGCCGCTGACCGGTCAGTCACCCTCCATGTGCTTCCATCAAGGTATAGATACCTGTTGGATGCATATAAGGCAAGCCATGACCATCAACGGAAAAAGAACAGCAATACCATGAAATAAATAGTCCAACATCTTAGAAGCATTTTAGAATCCTACCATTTTTTCTCTCTCTGAATGCTCTCTCATGTTTGCAAGAAATGCAAAAGTATTACATAGACACATTCCAATGGTTACCAAGCTTAGCCAAGTCCAGGAATTGAGAGTTGAAAAGAGGAATAATGAAATAGGCCCCATTTCCTTTTTGCAACTTGCCACCAACTTTCCACATCAATGGTTAACAGCATGGTTTTAAATTTTGAAATGAAATGCAAGAGGAATTCATGGAATTTTCATTCCCCCACCCCCATGTTGTCAAAATTTCGGCGAAATATTTCTCCAACCTAGTGAAATATTCTGCCAGGTCAGCGAAATATAGCCAGAAAAAATCTAGCGATATCGAAATTTAAAACGTTGGTTAACAGGTGCACAAATATAGAAACAAGAAATTTAAACTTGAATCTAAAGCAATCATGAAAAAAGCAAGAATTTTTTGACTTCATTTTAGCAAAGGAAAATAAACAGAAGTTTAAGCTTCAGATACATGACTAATCACAATTTAGGAGTTATTTTGTAGTTTAGAAAAAATTTATATTCTACGGATCATTTCTTCTATCAGACGAGAATGCTCTTTAAATATCATAATAGTGCAAAAATCTTAACTGCAGAAGTTTGTGGTCCCTCACACACTCTCCTCCCAAAGATTCCTTTTAAATGCATTCTTGGATTAGTAAATATAAAAATTCTAAAATTCTGATTTCCCTCCCCATCCCTTACCTCTTTAAATATCATAACTATTACTAAAACTGTGACTCTCCCTTCCTCTCCCCGTCACTTTGTTTACATTTATGAAACTTTCAACTACATATATATTCAAATCAGCAGCCAGCATTGTCCACCAAGTAAAACGACCATGATAAATTGATATATTTGTAAACACAGAAACAATATGAATTCAAATTGATTATAATTTTCCATGAACCACAAACAAACTAAGCCCTAGTAGCTAGCTAAGTTCACATGCTATACAGGGTTGCCATATATAATCAGTATGGAAAAAAGTTGTTATATAATCAATCAAAACAATGTAACATGTAATGCATGCTAGTTAACCAGTAGACCTACAACCATGAACAAATGTAACTGAGAAGGGAGATGATAGCGGGTTATGCTCCTATTTATCCTACAACCATGGGAGAAGTAAGCCACCCCCACCCCACCCAATGACTCAACCATTAATAAGGATAAACATTTAGGCTGTGTTTGGCCCCGCTTGTGCTTTTGGATAAGCACTCATTGGAAAAGTGACTCAATGGGAGCATGTATACAGAGCGCCAATAAGTTGCTTGATTTGAAGAAAAAAAATGTGTTTGGTAATACGGATAACGTACATACCTTAACAATACAACTCAGAGAAATTATCTTATAATTTAGGGATGTCATTTTCAAAAAGCTTAATATTGTGATCAGGGTTAGAAGTGTCATTTTTAAAGTATCATTAATGTTTAGAAACCACTTCCCACATAAGCTGTAAGGAGACGTTGAGAGCAACTTCCTTATGGGCAATCTTCCTCTACTACTTATGGGTAGGAACCTACCCGTTCATCATTACCACGTAATCATGGCTTAAAAAAGTGATTTAATAAATTATAAGCTCCAATAAGAACTTAATTAAGCAGTGCCAAACGTCGCCATAGCTAATAACTATTTAAGCTATATCAATTAAATGCTTAACTTAAAT
Organism: Pachysandra terminalis; assembly: GCA_031762675.1. Classification (NCBI taxonomy): domain Eukaryota; kingdom Viridiplantae; phylum Streptophyta; class Magnoliopsida; order Buxales; family Buxaceae; genus Pachysandra; species Pachysandra terminalis. The sequence continues at coordinate 11,918,755 of JAUPMG010000013.1, read as the reverse complement.
TTCATTTATTCAGTTCGAATACAGGGAATCCATATTCAATTTGAATTAATATGGGTTCAAAAGATCAAACTTGCATTTAATTCATCAGATACATAGGCATATCTATATTTGCTGTTTTGGAGTGAATATGGGTTGAGTATGGATCTAGATCCGATTGATAGCCCTACCTTTGACCAAATCTGTCCATGTCCCTTTTGGTCTCCCTCTCTCTCTTTTAGGTCCTTTAAGTTGCATCATTTCTAGCATCTCATAGGTAATGTCAAGTCTCCATTTTACATGTCCAAACTATCTCAACCAACTTTTCTTTATTTATCTCCTATTATGGTAACTCTTAAACACTCGCAAATATGTTAATTGCTTACCTCTTCTTTCTAAATCTTTCCACGCATCCATCCCAGCCATGCACATGTTATAAATGTTGCTTCTCAACTGCTCAACATGACAATCAACATACAATACAGTTCTAATAGCAGTCTAATAAGATTTGCCTTTTAGCTTGAATAGTAACACTCTAGAAGCGCCTCTCCACTTAAGACATCAAGTTCCAATTTTACATGCAACATTGTACTCATTTCACATGTATTTGTTAAGAAACTAAGCTAGCATAACCATATTATAGCAATGCAAGATAGGCCAATTTTGAAAATTCAAAGGAGATGATGCTACATTTTAAAATGACTTCAATATTTGGTGTGAATTAAAAATTTCATTTACAGAATGCAAAAGTATATATCCCTTTTTGTGGAGGAAAACAAATTTAGGCCTCAACAAGTTGCATTTGCTAATTTAGAACTTTGCAGCAAAGAAAATATATAGACGTAGAATGCCACACCTTCAATGTTCATACATGCTCCTTGAAAAGGACGATCATGCCATGTAAATTTGGTGTATAAACCTGCAAATAAGCCAGTCTTTGCAGTATCAGAATCCAATCGAATGAAAGCCAAAACAACTAAAGCATATTTCAGCTTTGACCCCAGCCCTCTCCCCCCCCCAAAAAAAAATATAAATCAGAAGCAAAAAAGATGAAAGCAAAAGACTGCTATGAAATCAAATCCAAATTTCCAGAATGCATCAAAAGAAAGAGACGGCAAACAGCTAGTGAGAATAACTCGGTGCATAACTTTCAAAATTCTAATTATTATGTAAAGGTCTTTTTGTTTGAATCTCCAACATTATATAACTGTATGTACAGTTAAACCCACAAATCTATAGCGTTATTCAAGCCATGGTTCAAAATATCCTAATATCTCGTAATATATCCACTTCCCCAATGGCCAATATAAATCAAAGCGGAAAATTTGATTTATATCTTGTGACATATACAATACATCACGGATTCACGATATATCCCTCTTGCAACAATGTTTTTAATTTAATATAAGAATTATATCAACCAAAATAAGGGAAATTTCCCTCATTTGGATCAAGAAGCACACAAGCTCTCAAAACTCTTCCAAATTTCATTTTTTTCGTTTAGATCACTTCCTAACCCAATTTCAAGGACTTTTGTCAATCTTCGCAAGTTTTTTCAAAGGTTTGTAGCTTGTTCCAAAAGTCTTTGTATGAAAACTCCAAGAACAAGTAAAGCAAAAGGCCTCCATACCTGCTTTTAATTAAGCATGCATGCCAAATTACATATGTAATGGAGTACTGTGCCTTTCATTGAGGATTATTTAATGGTTTTACAACTTTAGAGTCGAAAAAGAATTAGGAAAACCAATTTTCTGTAGGTTCTCAACCTAGACATGTATCTTTAAGCCATAGATTAATTATGTGTTAGATGGAACGAAAATTTTATGTTGGCCGAAAATTAATTTTGAACTTAGAATTGCTATTTCTATAATATACATAATAAGAAAACAAAATTTATTAGTACTTATGCCACAGGCCCACAACTAACCTATTTCATTAACATTTTACCGAACTGAGATTTGTACATTATTTATTTACAATGAACTTTTAGAAAATATTTAAATATAAAATATAGGTATGCAATGAAAAATTAGTGAAAACATTTTATCATATTATGCATTTATAGTTGAAAACTTTAAGAAAATAAGAAAAATAGATAACAAATCTCAAAAATGCTTTATTTTTTTTTTTAACTCTACACTCATTTGATCATTGCGTGTTTATTACTATATTTTTGTAGATGAGCCTGAGATGGAAAGTGTGAGGCATCTCAAGATGAAATGAGGCAACTGCCAGTGGTTAGCAATATGGTCAGATGAATCCTAGGAATAAGGAAGAGACAATATAATGAATTTTGTTTGATTTATATTTAGAAATGTGGATACACAACCAAAGAAACAATTGGTCGATGGTTACAATAACATTGATTGTTTTGAGATATGCCTAATTGAAGTTGGAGTCATAATATAGGAACATCTTCAGTCTAAACCATACATAGTCCATACCTATGGAAAGTGACATGCCCTAGCAAATCTTCCAACATATTTGCTATCTATAATTAGAATTTCTCAATTTGTGGCCAAAAGAATTAAGAGGACGCAAAGAGATTTTCTATGGGCAGGTTTGGGCGAAGGTGAGAAGTTTCACCTGGTTAATTGGGGGCAGGTGTGTAAACCAAAGAGGGAGGGTGGACTTGGGATGAGAAATATACAGAGGTTCAATGATGCCTTTTATGCAAGCGGCTATAGCGGTTTGGGGAGGAGAGAAGTAGCTAGTGGAGAAGAGTTATTGTAGGAAAATATAGGTGTATCCCAGGGGGTTGGTCATCATGTACCTATACAGGTTCTCATGGCTTGGGGTCGTGGAAAGGGATTTCGATGTCTTTTAAGATGATGGAACAGAGATCTACATTCATTGTGGGAACGGGTAACAGAGTTAGATTCTGGCTGGATGTCTGATGTGGGGATATGACATTAAAGAACCAATTCCCAGATTTATTTGCACTCTCAACAAGGCAAGAAGCTTTTATCAGTCACATACTGCATTGGGGTCAGAGTGGAGTGGCTTGGATCGAACCTTCCCAAGGGCATCATTTAATTGGGAGCTAGAAATGGTGTCAGAACTATTGATGTTAATCACGGATTATCAGTTTAAGGATAGAGAGGACAAGAGAATATAGGGGTGGAATAAGCAAGGGCTGTTCTCTGTTAGATCGGATTACTCTCACATTAGCAATGGGGAAAATTGGGACGGTCTGTTCAATTGATTTGGAAATCATTATTATGAAAGGCGTTTTTCTTCATGTGCACGGTTGCTCTGAAGCAGGTTCTCACTCTAGATCATTTGATTAGCAGGGGATGGGAGATGCCTAATAGGTGTTATATGTGCAAAAGCAAGGCAAAATTGGTTTCTCTTCGATTTATTGATTGTGATATAGCGTCCAATTTGTGGCATTTCTTTATCTTGAGATTTGGGGTTCTTTGGGTTGTTCCTGGTGAGGTCTTAGGCTTGTTAAATAGCTGGCCATGAAAGTATAGGCGCAGAAGGAAAGTCATTCTATGGAACATGTGTCCCTCAACCATATGTGGAGCTAATGGTTGTATAGAAATGGCAAAAATTTTGAGGTGGTTAGGGAGCCGACAACTTTAATTGACTGGGCCCTCCACCAATTGTTTGTTTGGGATTCTATTTTGCCAGATTTCTGTAATATGACCTCCCAGCTTTTTTGTTGGGTTAGAAATCAGGATGGGATTCGCATCAGCCTTCAGTATCCTTGTTCATTTGGTCTTTGTTTCGTTTCCCTGCACCCCCCCCAACGCACACTTTTACAGAGCCAAAAAAGGGTCACATGGTTAGATTCTTTTTCCTGTATTTATGACTTGTAATATATAATTCAAACCATACTCTAGTATAAATAGTTTTAGTTCGAATTTCTTCTGTGTATTATTTTGAAGTTTTAAAATTAATATACGCATGACAGTACGTGCCTATTTTCCTACACAAGTCTTACTAGTCCAATATCATTGAGCTATTTAGTATAAACATACCTAAATAAGTATCCCACAAAATTTCATTCAAAATTTTCACCTTTTTCTCAATGTTTCCCTCATTTCTCTAACTTTTTATTTTTTTGATATATCGATATTTCCTTATTTCTGGGGGAGCAAGATATCCCCCAATATCAATATTTAAAACCTTGATTCAAGCATACAACTTCTAGCCAATATGATGACTTCAATTGATTCTAGAACAAATGAAATTTTGAATTATTGTTTTAGGTTAAGCATGGATATGAAGATCATTTTAACTATTGAGATAAACACATAAATACCATGAGAAAAACCGCCAAGATCAGAATAAACAAACAATTGAAAGTAGCATTCAGTTGCAATAGTTACAGGCAGAAAGAATTGCGTAGTTGGTATGAAAGCCACTGATTTAGACATCCGCAAGCATATATAAAGAACTGTAATGATGTATGAAGAAAAACAAGACAACATAGTGGCTGGAAATGACCATTTTTTAGATTATGAATAGAAAACATTTTCCAGGCATATAAAAAGTGCATTTCTGGGAGGTTTATGGTGTTTTAAGAAAGGTTCAAAATAATAACATGGTGAACCTAAGTTAAAAATGATATGTTTCAACCTAGTTAGGCCCTCAGCCATTTATTGGAGGGTTTGCTCTTGAATACTGAGGAGAAAAAGGATTCTTTTCCTCATATATATATATATATGTACATTAAGATTTCTACAATGAAACATCTAAGATCTGGGCCAGAATAAGAATCTTACGCCCTAAAACATAATATATTGTAAAAACATGTAAAACTAAGATTGACTACTTTTCTTTTTTTTTGGCAATGAGAATAATATTAATAGATTAACAATTTATAAAAAAGATGGAACGGGCCGTAGCCTTTCCAATGAAATCGTCTTTAAGAAGAGAACTAAGATCGACTACTTAATGAGTCCTACTTATGAGAATGTTTATGCAAAAGATTAAACCATATTTTAATATTTTAATATATTCTACCATTATTAAACATATATTTAATTTTTTTTATAATTATAATAGTTATTATACTTAATAATATGTACTTATTTTTTTTAATTTTAATAGGATTTATCAATTTATATATAATAAGAATATTTTAGTGCAGGCTAATTCTTTTTTTTTTTTTTAATCTTTTTATACTACTTGTTAACATATTTATTTTAACAATGAAATTTTAGCACTTTTAAGAAATTAAAATAATTATTATATTTAATATATAAGATTATTTTTTAAAATATTAAAATAATTTTAAATTAATGAAAGTTATAAAATTATTATTTAGGTAATTTCGACAAGAAATTTTAATGGATATTTAATTGATGTTATTTTGGGTGTTTCATATATATATATATATATATATATTTTTTTTTTTTTTGTGTTTTTATGTTTAGATATTGGGTCGGAACTATTTTGGTATGCTTGTACTTTATAAATAAGCTCATTTAATAGCTTTATTATAGGTGCAAATAAAAGTGACTAATTTTAGAGATAATCATTTAATTTTATTATTAAATTATATAAAATAGTTATTTTATTAAAATATGAATTTTTCATTTTAGAGTTTAAGTATATTTTGGAGATTTTCAACACATATAAAGAAGAGAGATGTAATAGAATTTTGAAAGGGTAATATAATCATGAAGATGGACATAAAAAATCAATAATTTTTATTAGCTAAAAACAAAAACAAAATGAAAAATATCATAATAAATTAAATAAAAAGATAATTACCTATAGAATTCAAAGGTATTAATGGAATAAATATTACTTATAAGCTTAAAAAGGTTATTACAAAATATTTATAATCAAGAAAACCATTAAATTTTCTTTCTCTTTTATTAGTAAGTATGAATATGATAATAAACAATATAATTATTTACATATTATAAATAATTTATTAATATTATTTTTACATGTGCTTCTATATTATTAATTATACGTTATTTATCATGTAAATATTCAATTACAGTGTAAGCTTATTTTAATCTTATGTAAGTACACATTTTATTTTTACATGTGTATTTATCTAAACTAAAATTTGTTATATTATTAGTTACACTAAGAAGTATAATTAATTAGTTTTAATAAAACTTACCTTTTTATTTTAAGCTTACCTTAAACATCCTACTTACTTTTACTATGAATGATAATCTTTTTGTTTGTGAGATATTGAGTTTTGAAAGGGCTCTAAAAAGGATAAAACTTGTTAGAAATTTTTAAAAGTATATCTAATTAGCTTTAATAAAACTTATCTTTTTAGTTTAAGCTTACTTTTAATATCTTAATTACTTTTACAACAAATGAGAATTGTTTTGTTAGTGAGAGATTAGGTTTTGATAGGACTCTAAAAAGGATAAAAAAAAAAAAAAAAAAATTGGTGACGTGGAACCCTCAATCCCACTTAGTGGAACAGGGTAAACCCTGGATACATGACCCCACCACTAGAGGTGGCAATGGGTCGGGTTCAACCCGTTTACTAACGGGTCAGGAAAACATGGACTCAAACCCAACCCGCCCATAATAGGGTTCAACCCGCCAACCCGTTTAAAATTTAAATAAATAAATAATTAATTAATTTAATTTTAAATTAATAAAATAATAAATCATTCACTTCACCTATTTAACATTATATTTTTAATAAATATTGTAAAAAAATCTATTTAACATTAAAAACATATTTTAACCTAAGAAAATAAAAATAGTGAAATACTAAATTAAAAAGGGGGGAAAAAAAATACATTAAACGGATCAACACGGGTTAGGCGGGTTCCTAAACTCGAACCCAACCTATTTAATAAACGGGTCAACCCTAACCCATTTAGTCCGGTCGGGTTGGCGGGTTGGGTCAGACATTGCCAGCTCTACCTGCAAATGAAAATTTTAATGATGAAACATACAGCAGTGAAAGACCAGTTGACCTTCTGACTGCAAGCTTATTATGAAGAATGGTTCAGGTAGCCTTCTAAATTTTCAGAATACCATTATGGATGAGCCTTCAAATAGGATCCTAACCGGGAACATTCCAATCCATTGGATGACCTTGATTGAGGCTTCTTTTTCCAAGCCAAGATACAGCTCAATGTTTTTTTTTTGATAACTGGGGTGTCCGGGCCAGCTTGCGCGCACCACGACTAATCCCCAGGGCCCTGAAGTTAACGACTGGGTAAACCTCCAGTGGCCCCAAGTGAAACGGCCCCCCGCAGAATCGAACCCCAGACCTGATGCTTCATGAGGCACCAGCTGCAAGTGACCATTGGGGCAACCCCTCTCAACATTCTTCCACAAATCATTATATGCAAGCTCTGACCTTTCTCTCTTCATGTATAGATGGTGACTCAACATTGAGATCAGAGCTAAAATCATATCTAGAAGCTGAACCACACACAATTTGCTCCCCAGTCGCACATTAAGCCACATTTGCATTTCCTTGATCAGATTGATCTGCTGCATCCTTCCATTGCCTTTTCAGTTTCTTTATAGATGAGGCTCCGTCGTCTTCAAAATCTTCTTCTTCTCTATCTCTATGTAAATATACCCATAACTTCCTATCTTCATCAAACTGTACACAGGGATCACATTCATAGTGAAGACGGTCAAGGGCTCCACTAACAACTTGGTTAAGCTGTGCATCAGTGACATCTTCAACAATATACTGTGAGTCCCTTATAAGGGTACAAATATCTGATCTGGTACCAATACTTCCTGGCAATCTGGCTGCTGCATCCTTCACAAGACAAAGAATTGTGACATGAGGTGGCCGATCAGGCTTAAGCATAAAATGGTCTCGAGCTTTTGATGTCGGCTTACCACCACACCTTCTCAAAGGAGAAACAATTGATTTTCTACCATCAGCAGCTGTGTAATAAAAGGCCCTGTCTGGAAGAGAATACCTAAGAACTTCCTCTCTACGGTAATCCCTCACTACTTCAGAGCTTGGGCTGATAGTGGTAAGACTCTTCTGAGTTCCTCTTGGGTCCCTAAACCTTTCCTTTTCATCAAAGTTGAGACTCATTGGTGTGACAGGAGGTGCTGGAAGGCTCCCTAATTGTTGAAGGGACTCTTGATTATTTTTCAGCCAATAAAGCAAATGAATCCACCAACTTCACAAGCGTTTTGTGAGTAAGAGCCCAAGCTTTAGCAGATATCACCTCCTCAACAGTCTCATGATCTGATGATCTGGAACGAACTGGACCAATCCAAGACCAACATTTCGTAGGTTTTTCATAGAATACGAGTGCATTCCATTCTCTTGCTCCTAAAGGTGGTGTATTGGATGAAAATATCTTAAGAACTCCTCTGATCAATTCTTGAAGCGACTCCCGAGTTTCAACAATACAAGGATCTCCTGGATTTGATCTTACACGATTGACAATCTCTTGAACAGTGAGAGAAGGCAATTTCTGTTGTTCCATGCATTCTAAATTATTGGCATCCAAGTTTCCATTAGAATGAACTCCATTAACACCATCATGCTTTCTTTCCTGGTCTTCCTTGTCAGATTTCAGTCTTTCATCGTTCATATCAAGCTGCTCACTAGCCCCTGTGGCATCTTCTGCATACGGAGTGATCATTGCCATGCGGACGGCTGAAAGAAGATGTATAATTGAAAATGAAAAGCCGGTCTGAATAGTAGGTGTGATAAAAATAAAAGGCTTCTTTGGTGACTTCTTTGATGGATTTGTTCCTTTTTTTTGAATCGGTTCTTTGGTGGCTTTGTTTCTGGCTTTATATCTGTCACACCCTTTTTTGAAATAAGTGGCTCTGTAGCCATAGCCAAAGAGCCAGTTGGTGGCTTTGTTTTGTTTTTTTTTGATCGGTTCTTTGGTGGTTTTGTTTTTCGTTTTATATCTGTCACACCCTTTTTTGAAATAAGTGGCTCTGTAGTCATAGCCAAAGAGCCAGTTTCTCTTTTCTTTCCCTTTTTTGTCAAGGAAATGGGTTCATCAAACTGCTGCCGAGGACTAGAGTGTGTGCAATCAGATTCATCTGACCTATCCACGTGTGAAAAAACAGCCTTTCCTTTCAACTTCTTTGTCATAATTTCACATCCTAACAATAACAAGTTCAACCCGTCATGAGGATCAATTACATGAGATTCAGCATTTTGGTTTATTTTCCCCAATTTACTGGACAAGCCATGATCATTCATTGATATGTGTGTTTCCTGCACATCATCATCCTCCCCACCAATGTAATTATGCAAGTATTTTGACTGAGGCACAGAATATTCATGATAATCTCTCCCTTTTTGTTTTCTCTCTAAAGGGCAGGGCTTCAATAACAGTGATTGTAATCTCTCACCAGGTTCCCCCTGCATTTGGCCATTCTTCCCAAATTTGTAAGTTTGTTTCCTGTCATCAGCTAATTTAGCCGAACCAGAGAGATAGCTCTCCTCCAAAGTTCCATTATCGTAGCCATGCAAATTACTAGGATCTCTCATCTTACCCCTTTGTTTTCCTTTCGAAGGGTAGATTTCTACTTCCGGCATGCACAACCCCTCACCAAGGCCACCCATATCTTTTGATGAATATGAGACTTCATCAAAAGCCTGCATAAAATCACTTTTGTCATTCCTCCCAAATTTGTATTTTTTAGGATCTGGCACAGATTTTTCAGAAGCATACCAACAGCCCTCTAACAAAGTACTGGAATAGGGCAACTTACTTCTTAGAGGACTGAGATTTTCTTCATCAACATGCTCTGATGAATCTGAATCTGTTCCATCACTTGGGGAAAGCATGCCAAGGCCTTTCTCTTCCAGGTTTAGTCCTCCATTTTGTGCAGACTTCCTGCTGATCGTTTTTTGAGAATTTTTAGCTCTATATTCCGGAGGAAACAATTCATCATCCATCTGGAACGGGAAAGTTTTGCGGGATCTAACTTTGGCATCTGATTCCACACTGTTTTTGACAATTTGAAACTGCTGCCCTTTCTTCTGTTTCTTGCCTCTGACATTCCACTCATCAAATGTAACTGGATGATCAACAGGAGAAGCCTCTTTTTGTGTTTTGTTATGCCAAAAGGATTTGGTTCCAGCAGACCTGTCAACTCGATTTCCTTTCAATAATAAATAACGAGCACGGTCTCTTCCGGTCTTCACCTGATCTTCAATTGCAGATTTCCAAAGCTTCTCAATATACTTTGCCTCTTTCCCAGTAACTTGGGAATTATAATCATAGAACGCTGTGTCATTAAATGGTTTTGCAACCATTGTCCCAGTGGCAAGTCTATCATCACTTTTAGATAACTTGTGTTTCTTTCCCGGTTTTAGCAAACCAACTCTAGTCACTAAAGCCGTTTCATATGTTGGTTCTTCAGCATTATTTTGACATCCCATCTGACCCTTTGAATGGTAATCCCCCGCCGGATCCCAATCCTGTCGAGGAAGATCTAATGTCGAGCCATATGACCTAGATTCCAATCCAAAGTCATGTTGAATGGAAGGAAACCAATCCACTCCCTCTTTCGTGGAAGGAGTCTTCGAACCAGCAAACTTCAATATCCCTTTCATATTCACCTTTCCATATTTCGCCAATTCTGGCATCATAGGACTTCCTTGAGAAGGAACTTCCAAGTTTGGATTTACAGTACGAAGCTTAACGTCCTTCAGTTTTTTCCTCCACAAAACTTCCCAGACTTCCGTCTTTCTGAAGAGTCAGACTCCAAACCTATGTCTTCTATTCTTTCATTCATTAGACCCCTTTGACTTCTCTTTATATTCAAAATACGAAGCCTCTCCTCAATGCTATAATCTCTACAGTTCTGCAAGGCATCCCCCTTATATGAATAAGACTACTGACCAAGCAGTTCTGATACTTCTGCAGAAGATGGTAGTGTTGACTCTTCTGAAAGAAAATTGAACATTTCAGATGAAAAGCAACTCTTCGGTCACATAATCCCCCCTTCAACATACTGAAGAGTTTCTCAATAGGGCTTCCAAAATGAAAATTGCTATCCGAGAAGAGGTCTTTCAAAGTACTAATAAAAATTTCCTGGTCCATATCAGGAAGGTACTCAGCAACGCTAAAACGCTCCTCCTCAGTTAAACATTCATTCCATACATCCACTGTTAGAACTTCACCCAAACTAGGGAGATCATAGATTTCAGAAGGAATACTACAGCTCTGATTTCCAACTTGACAAAATTCTTCCCCAATTTCTCTCAATTCCAACAAATCAAAGTCATCAGAACCCCCTCCAGAGTTGGTGTCATCATCCTCATCGTCCTCATCATCATCAGACTCTGACATTGAGCTTCGCCTTCGAAGCTCATCCTCATCAGTCGATATACTGTCTCCATTCCCCGGAGAAAACTCTCCATCTATTCTCGAAACCCTAGAGTTCGTCTCAATCACCATGAAAGAAAAATAACAGCAATGAAAGCGATCTCCACAAAAAAAATCTCAGTAACACCTTTCCCTAACAAAACCGTGAATTTTCAACCCTCCTCCGCATAAAAATCTAATCAAAACCCAAAAAAACCATTACGAGGTAAAAATAAAAAGCTATACTTAATTCAAATGAACAGATGCAAAACAAAACCCGCGAAAAGAACTTGTCAACCTAACTTTCAAGTGATCTAAGAACAAAAGAAATTTAAAAAAAAAAAAAAAAAAAGAACAATATATAGAAGAATCGATCGAACAATACCTAACTCGTCAGTCGATAAGTTCCTCCATCAAGATCCACGAATACAACAGAAACCTTCGAACGAAAGACGATAATCGATCAATTAAAGAAACGCAGGAATCAACGATTCTGCAATACATTCTCCTTTTCTCGCATCATTGAAAACTTTAGAAATGGGAGAAGCGAACGAGGCAGCTCTGTATCAGGTAGCAGCGAACGAAGAAGACGATGAAGACGTGGCGGAATGTGGGTCCTACGATATGAGAGAGAAAGCGGCGTTAAATGGAAAAATGACGATAAAGACTGACTAGAGAGAGAAAGGGTTCGAGAAGTAGAGAGAGAGAGAGAGAGAGAGAGAGAGAAGGAAAAGTCATTTGATTCAAAAAAAAAAAAGAGAGAAGGAAAAGCCAAGTCGATACCGTTGCGGCGATAGAGTCAGATCTCAGCCGGATTTGGAGTCTACCATCGTTAGATCTTCCTGGCAGAGAACTGACCTACACTAAGTCGCTAACCCATAGCGCTTTAAGCAGTATTAGTTTTAAGGGAAATTTACATTTTGACCCTCGGAGGTTTTTAACAATTGCAATTATAGCCCTTAATTGGAAACCTTAAGGAAGGATTGATTGATATATCACATTACACTTGTTTGAGATCAAAATGTACATTGCATCATCTCACAATATGGCCATAGCATCATCTCACAATATGGCCATACTAAAATAAGACTCTTTTAAATTGAATCTTTTATTAGTTCAAATAGAACTCACATATAATTATTAAATTATAATTATAATAATTCTCATTAAATATAAATTATTTTAACAAAATAAGAAAATTTTAGATAACTCAAAAAATTAGAAAAAATTACAAATAAACCTTATTTTAGATGTTTATCTTTTTTTCACTCTTCCATAATATAAGCACCTACCTATATTGCCTAATTTATAATTTATTTTTCAATTCAGTGCCAACTAGGATAACATATTTTAATCTTCCAAATTTACCCTTCATAACACATTAAAATAACATTACATATTAAAATTTCTAAAATATCCTTATTAAAAGCAATCAATTACTCTCTTTTTCCTTAACTCTCTTTTTCTCTGTGCTCGTCTCTCTCTCTCTCTCTCTCTCTCTCTCTCTCTCTCTCTCTCCTAGTCTTCTTATTTAAAGCTTAAGATTTAATCTCACGCTAATAAATTGAGCCAAACCCTGAAACACGACTAAGCTGGGTTCGTTGACAACCCTACCAAAAAGTGCTTTGATCTCAGGCCTGCTAATGTCTTGATCTTCATAGATGTCAAAAAGGCATTGGAAGGTACAGGTTCTGTTAGTTTTCATGTTTGAGTTCTATACGAGTTCAAACCCATTGATCATCCTTGTGATATTATTATCTGAATCTCAAATAAATGCCGATGCCTATTTCCTTGTTTCAGAAGGAATGAAGGTTTACATTTCAGACAACAATGTGATCTTGACCGGAGGTTTTGATGGTGTTGTGCAATCAAATCCTTTGAGAAGATAGAAACATGGCCAGATAGACGACCCATACCTTTTTGAGTTGCAAGGTGTGATGCGCATATCACTCCAGCAAACTGCAGTGGTTTCTCTTTTACTGATGCATAAATGCAGTTATAATTCTTTTCATCGACGAAGTGAAGTGACTTTAAATTATAAGTTAGATTTTTGACATAGGAGTAGGATTTTATTGCATGAGTTCCTGTCTTTAAAGACTTAACTTCATGCTTACTGTAAGGCATACCAATCAAGTTGTTTCCACTTGACATTGTTGATCTCGTAATTATCTTTGGTTATTTCTGATGTATTTTAGAAGAGTTTTGTGCAGAATATAAAAGAACAGAAAAATAAGTTCTTTGAGCAGCCACTGGTTATAGGTGAACAGAACTGAGGTTCCCCTGAATAATAGTAGGAGAGCGGACAGTCTTGAACTCTTAATGCCAGAGAGATGGAGTATCCAATCACAGCTCAGCCATTAGGAACCAAAAAGAAGAACACACGAGTCTCCGTCAATGTTTAACGAAGGGTAAACTTGGAAGATTAAAACATGTTATCTATTGGCATTGATATAAGACTAAATTGAGAAAAACAAATTATAAATTGAGAAGGATAGGTAAAAAAAAATTATAAATTAGGAAGGATAGGTAAGAACTTATATTATAGAGGAGTGAAAAGATGATAAGTTTGTAAAGTAAGATTATTTGTAATTTTCTCAAAAAATATCTAAAAGCTATCGGATCAAAATTTAAATAAATCGTTGATTTTCAATTGATAAAATTTGTGTTTACAACTTGAATCATTCTTTAAAGAGAAAAAAAAAAAAACAAAAAAACAAATCAAGGGATTGGGTATTGACTCAGCATCATTTTAATTTCAAAAACTTCATGGATCTGACTATTATTATCAGAAACCTCAGGGCAGCAATGTGTAAATCTCCCTAATTTTAATATATTAAAAGGAACTTCTATGGTATCGAACTTATGTATTTGTAGAAGGGTCCTTAAGCACTAATAAAGCCACGTGGAATGTTTTAAAAGATCATGACTCACCACTTGGAGGTCTGTTTTTTAAGCTCTTTATTTTTATACCTGGAAGCTAGTGGGCCACAATTGTCGGCTCAGCCTGGGCCGATTTGGGTCGTGCTTAGACACGGCACGGCACGATAGGCCTTATACTGTCGTCGAGCCTAGGTTCATAGCCCATGGCACGGGCACAATTAGGGTATGGGCACGATTGGTTTTGGCCAAAATATAAGAAAAAAGCACGAGTCTAATGACTTGACACGATAATAATCATGCTTCGTGTCGTGCCGGGTGTTAGGGCCGAAAATTAGGCACAACACAGCACGTTTCAATAAATAATTAGTACGATCTATGGCACGAAAGCCACAAACTTTATCGTTTCGAGCCGGCATGCACAATCCATTTGTACACCTTAACGGGAAGTTGGAATAATAACCATAACTTTTTATTTTTTATCTTTTTATTTTTTTAATCGGAAGACTTAAGATTACACATTAAAGAATTTACGAAGACCAAAGAGCCTAAGGCTGCGTTTGTCTCAGCTTGTGCTTATGGATAAGCACGCATTGGATAAGTTGCTCAATGGGAGCACTTATCCACAGTAACAATAAACTGCTTATTTGAAGAAAATAGCGTTTGGTAAATACATTTATTTAAGTATTTATGAAAGTTTAGGGGTAAAATAAGTATCATAAAAATATTATTAAAGTTTATAAATAACATTTATTTAAGTGCTTATAAAAATTTAGAGGTAAAATAGGTATTTTAAAAATATTACAAAAGTTGTGAAATAGCTTAACGCATATGAGCTTGGGAGAGCAGCTTCTCTCCTTATGGGTAAGCACTTACTCATAAGCGCTACCAAACACATATCTAATTTTAAAAAGTGCTTATATAAGCTATTAAGCTGCAATAAGTACTTATAGAAGCCGAACCAAACACAGCCTAATCTTTACCATTTAACTGAAAATTAGGAGAAGATTCTCCTACTTACTACCTATTTATCCAATCAAGTTTAGTTCCATACTTTAAAAAAAAATAAAAAAACAGTTTCATATTATATAATAGGTAGGGCTGTAAATAGAGCAGCCTGGGCCGAGTTCGACTCATCTTACGCACGGCCCAAACTAAAATCTGATGGCCCAAATCCAACCCGCCCACACTCAAACTAATCCTATTGAGCTTGAACTCAACCCAGGATTCGGGTCGGCCCAACCTAAACTTAACTTCAGGCTCAAAAATAAGCCGGACTCAAACCCAAACCCAACTAACTCATGAGTTCAGACTCTTATTTTGGGTTGGATTGAGCAGGTAGAGCAGGCCGGACCGAACTTACAGCCGTAAAAATAGGATTTATGACTATACAGCAGAATGAAGTTATTAATTAGGAATGGTAATTTATGAACGACCCGCCAACCCACCTGAATTCAACCCGATTAAATGGGTTTTGGTTGACTTGTTTATTAATTAGTTTGGGTTTGGGTTTAGGTTTTACCACCCACATGAAAGCGGATCCACTTGAACCCAGTCTGTTTAAGCTCGAACCCAATTATAATCCACCATAACCAAACCCGTTGCTAGTTCTAAAAATCTTATATCCACATATACTCTTTGCACAATTATATCCTTTTTAAATAAGATAATAACAGCCCAAAATAACTTTTAATAAAGAGAGTATATTTATAAGTTCATCATTATTCATTTTATGTAGATGTTTGCCATGGCAAAAACTCAAAACTCATTCCCAAAATTTAAAATTTCGGGTTGTAGATGATTCTGTTATAAACGGTATTTTCTCATTCTTATTATGGGAGCTCATTCCGTCTTTGTTAGCCAAACGGCTATTTATCTGTACGAACGGGTATTCTAAGTGCAAATGGGCATTCTAAGCGCGAAAGGTGTTTCGCGGCGGTTTAATAAAAACTGCCAACGATAAATTATTATCCAGCAGGTTTTATTAGACCGTCGTTAAATACCGTCAGTAAAAATCCCTTTTTTTGTAGTCGTGAGAACTCATTGCACCGATTGGAACTCATTCGAAATCCTAGAATCCATTCACAAAATGATAAATGTGGTAAATAAAATGCTTCTAAATGCCTCATATCGTTTGGAGCATAATGGCTGCAATAGATGTTATAGCGTGCATGGATGCACGTCATTTGTCTTGACAACATCATACCTTTTAAATCAGGACAGGTGACCATATATTTGCGCATGCTAATAATACAGGCATAGATTCACACTGCACATCTGCTTCGGCCATCGTGCTTGAGACGATGTCGGGCAGTACATACAAGAACTCGTGAACGTAGCTCTAAGGTATTTTGCCAACTCATCAGTCACAAGTTACAGCAAAAGTATTTAACTCTTTACCTGTGCGATATTATGTCTGAACTGAACGGCTCAACAGCAGATTAATTTGGATTATAAAGGCAGAAAATTAATTAAGAAGACCAAACATGTCCCCGGCCTCTCGCACCAGTGTTCCCTAAAAGGCTTACACATACAGTACACAAACCACTTTTTTCCACTTATTCCATTGATGAAGCTCTTAAGATCTATCGGCCTGATGTGCTAAGTAAGAATTGAGGAAGGTACATACACTGTTTGATCATCTTTGATCGACATGCATGTTGACTTTTTAATTATTGGACTGTACCACTCCCATCTTGATTGAGATCATCACGCGCGTTCAGATTTAATTAGATCACACTGGTTCTTGAGGTCAGCTCTACTTTGAATGATCATAATTTTGATGTGATCTATCAGTTTTAGATATAGCTAGCAAGCCTTTATAGATACATATTTAAGTCATCTTTAATTTTTTATCGGTGGAATTACTAAAGGCATGCAGTCAGTGAGTTTAGGCTGGGGTTCCAATCCTAGAGATGGGTCTTGTAGCTAGTAATTGTGTTCACATATATAATGATATAAACATGCATGCACCTTTCTTTAGGCTGCGTTTGGCTTATCTTGTGCAATTTGGATAAGCACTTGTTAGATAAGTGACTCAATGGGAGCACTTATCGATAAGGTTAAGGATGTGTTTGGACCAGCTTGTTCTTTTGGATAAGCACTTATTGGATTAGTGGTTCAATGGAAGCATTTATTCATAGCAACAATAAACTGCTTACTTGAAGAAAATAGCATTTGGTAAATACATTTATTTAAGTACTTATGAAAGCTTAGGGGTAAAATAAGTATTATGAAAATATTACTAAAGTTTAGAAATAGCTTTCCACATAAGTGTAAGAGAAGTTGTTCTCAAAAGCTTCTCCTTATGGGTAGCCTTCCTCTACTGCTTAACGGTAAGCACTTACCCATTAGGTGTTATCACACGCACTAAATTTTAAAAAGTGTTTTAATAAACTATAAGTTGAAATAAGCACTTATATAAGCCGGCAAAAGGCAACCTAATAACTTGCTTGGTTTGAAAAAGTATGTTTGGTAATAAGAATAATTTAAATACTTTAACAAGACAAATTTATAAAATTTTTCTTAAAATATAGAGATAAAAATGTCATTTTTATAAAGCTTAGTATTGTGTTCAGGTTAGAAGTGACATTTTCAAAGTGTCATTGATGTTTAGAAACCACTTTCTGCATAAATGGTGAAGAGAAGTTGTTGATAGCAACTTATGGATAAGAGCTTACCCTTTTTATGGTTATGAGCTTACCCTTTTTATGGTTATCAAATGCACTTATAAATTAAATGCACTTATAACTTTAAAAAGGTTTATAATAAGTTATAAGCAGTGACTAACGCAACTTTAGCAGGACTAGATCATGTCGAACAATTTATAGCACCTAATTAGCTTTGATACAAACTGTTAAAGACTGCATACTTAGGAGGAAGTGAGATTTTTGTGACAGTACCAACCACGTGGTGCCATGCAGACACTCAAGAACCGGTAACCGGTTATTCCAATTAAGGTGGAAACCTATCTAGGGTTGATGTTTGTCTTGGGGTTTTAGATTAATCGATACTCACCGGTTTCATTGATGCATATATGACATATATAGATACTCACCGGTTTCATTGATGCATATATGACATATATATATATATATATATATATATATATATATATGGTGCAATTGGTCTGCCGAACAAAAACCATAGGACTATATCGTAGAAGGTTTGGTTCCTTATACAATGTACTAGATATATTGGAGCATATCGTATGGAGCATGGAGGTTGGCAAGTAGCATTAACTACAATGTGCATGAAGGCAAGCCGTGTGTTCACAAGCGTACGCGAACACGTGCCATCGATACAAATGCCATCACATGCTCCACATGTCTGGATGTGTGGCATGATTCTGAACATGCTTGTGAACGCGTGGATTGCACACGTGCACACTGCAGCCGATGCTCTTGTATCGATTTTCAAAGATTTTATTCTTCTTTATATCTCTTCTTATATTTATCTAACAATTTCAATTGCCTTGATCCATGCTTATTTGCAACCCTTTAGTTCTTTGTATTTAATTTAAAAAAATAAAAAAAACTCATAAATCAAATGATGATCAATTGGGAAATCAAACCATAAATCGGTCTACCAGAACCAGTTGTGCAATATTTTCTTAAGAAATTGAGATGATATAGTTAGTAAGACCATAAATCGGTCTACCAGAACCAGTTGTGCAATATTTTCTTAAGAAATTGAGATGATATAGTTAGTAAGACCTTGACAACCTCCATCATGTGTTGTCACGTACAAAAATGGAAGCGTACGGATCCGTTTGCCCATCGGGACCCACGTCCATTGAGTCGTCAACAATGATCTCACTAACGTGCGCAGGAGGGTGTATCAATTACAGATCTCTCTCCTTGACTTTGACCTCATCCTATTAAGGAAGGGATGATGATAAAAGGGCATTTCCGTAAATCCAAACTACGCTTAGGTGTATTCACTTCTCCGATCCCGATCGCCGAGATTTCAAACCTGACGGCAAGAAATTCCAGTTTCGAATCTAGCGAAGCGTAGGGGCCCTGTTTGCCACTTTGCCTTCTCTGTTCCTTCATTAAATTCTGATGCAATGTTTTGTATTTTTCACTATGATTTTTGTTTTCTATTTTCAAAACAGAATGTTATCGGTAATGACAAAAAAAGTTGTATATAGTAGTAATAAATAAAAAACAAAACAGAAAATTTGAGAAAGATTGCGTGGGAGATGAGATGCTTGAAAGAGACGAGAGATCGATGGTCCCATCACCATTCAAACCTTTTCAACTCATCTCTTGGCAACGTGAAGGCTTAAGAATTCTTTAAATATATCCGAATTTAACTCGCGGGGCCTAATTATAGCGCTCAAGCTCAGCTCATATGAGCGGAACCAAAAACCGAGTTGAGCTAACTCGGTTAGTTGAAAGTCTTACTAATTAATGATCCAAGTTTATAATTTTTTTTTCCATTCTACCAAAATATGAACGTTAGTCTCAAATAGATCCTTTGTCTTTCTGACTAAAACTTACGTGAGGTTGAATTTGTAATATTAAACCTCGGAAGATTTTAATTAGCATAATTGAAGCTTGATTTAACGATGACGACGTTTTCATTTTCTGGAATTTTCAATTTTCTCTCCGTACTGAAATGTGACAAGACAGTTATGTTGGCAGAAGAAGAGACTCTGTGTACAGAATCTATATAGAGCTTCAACTGCATGAGGCGTGAAACGTGATGGTCTCATTCGTCGTTAATGTGATTTTTTCTTGGTTTCGGTATTCCTCCAGACAACAATTGCATTTTACACATTGTCTCTTTGTTAATTTTGCCAGATGTCCTTTTTGTTTTCTATCCATAAGTGGGTCCCACTATCTCAAACCATATATATATATATCTTTGACCCAACGGTTGATAGGTTGTATGCATCTGTGTTTGGACCCAACGTGTACAGACTAGGGGTGCAACTTGGGTCGGGCTAATCCGAACCCAAACCGATCCAACCTGATTTTGGGTCGGTTTGGGTTGGGTTTTACAGTACATTGGGTTGGTTTTGGGTTAAAAAAATACAACCCCGTTAAAATTGGGTCGGTTTTGGGTTAGGGATTCGGATAACCCAACCCAAACCGAATTAACCCGCTTTTATATATATATATATAGAATTTAAAGAAAACCCTTAATGTTATGCTATTTGTAAATAAGCCCCTTTAGTATAAAATCATTCTTATTTCTTACACAACAAATCAACAATACATGATTCAGATTCAGAAGGAAGGGAAAGAGCCCTAGGGTTTTGCATCTTCTGTTCTCGTACTCCGAGTCCAATCCAGCGACAAGATCTGCACTCAGCTATAGGTATGTTGTTCTCTCTCTCTCTCTCTCTCTCTCTCTCTCTCTCGTTTTGATTTTCGATGGCTTGTCTAACTGCCTTTCTAAACGATTCACCGAAGAAGAGCAATATGTGAATACCCTAGGTAGATGGTTCTAGATAAGGACACCTCTTCCTTCTGTTGGTCTCTGTTGAACAAATGGGATTAAATTGTGTAATCTCATTTGTTTTTAGTGTTAGTGTAGGGAGACTAGATGTTTTCCCTTCCTATGGTGGTCTGTAGCTATTCTCAGACTTGTTAATCGTAAATATAGTTTGGGTTGGATTGGGTTTAGGGTTTTCAAAAAGCAATTGGGTTGGTGTCGGAGTTTCAAATTGGATTGGGTTGGATTTGGGTTGACCTCGAAGGAGGTTGGGTTAGGGTTGGATTGAGGTCAACCCGACCCAAGTTGCACCTCTAGAACAGACCATGAAGCAGCCATTGAAACAAACGATATCTGTCAGCCTTGAAGCTATCTAGTCCAACCATAGTGGATTCAAATCATTTAAGGTCTTTCTAGTCATAGGAAGAAACAATAATCAGTAAACAAAAGCCACTAATCGTGAACCAATTCATACGATTTTTAAAAAAGAAATATAATTGATGTTGCAATAAGTCAGTTATATCGAAGTTATGTGTCTGATTTTCATTGGCTATTATTCTGACTCAATACAAGAAAATGTTATGTTTCACTAGGTAAGTTAGACCTTTAGTTTGGCTTTGATAAAAAATGAATACATGCCATATGGCAGCAACAAAGCGAGGTATACTGGACACTTCATATTAGGGGAAAGGGGTAACTAGGTTCATCAGTTTGGTTCGGGTTGACATAAACCCAAGACCAAACCGAAGTTGGTGAAGCCTAATCCAAAATCAAATCGAATGGAGAACTAAATTCTCCAACCCAAAGATTGAATTGAATTGAAATGGAACACCCTAAACTCAAACCAACCTAACCCAAATTACATCTCGATTCAATTTCGTTCGGGTTAATAAAGATTTTTTAAAGAAATAAAAATATCATGTTTTGTATATCATATATAATATATAGTATAATATGTACATCTTATATAATACATACATAAACTAATTCAGTTCATATCGGTTCGGTTAGATTTACTAGTTTAAAACTATATGCACTAGAATTCGGATTTTGTTCGATTCAGTTTAATCGAAAATTCGACCCAAAATCAAATAAATCTAATTCGGTTACTCAAACTGAACCAAAGTCAGTTTGGATAGGTCTGGTTTCGGATTGAATCAACCCAAGTTGAACCCTTACTCCATACATGGTTTCAAGGATTGGATCGATTCGGTTCATATCAGTTGGTCTGTGCCAAAATCAGCCAGGACTAATCCGATCCCAAACCACGATACAACTATTGTATCAAGTGACTTTGAATCAGATCAAATCAACCGATATTAGTGCGGACTGGCCAATACAACTGGCCCAACCGATCCAAAGTTTTTTTTTTGTATATATGTTTTTTAATTTATAAATGAAACCGTCCAATAAGTATTGACTTGAACCGGTCTGGTATCGACCGATATGGCCGGTCTGGTCGATCCAATTAATTTTTTTAAATAGGCAATCCAACCTTTGTATCGAGTCCGGACCGGCCAGTATCGCTGGTCTGGATCGGGATTGGCCGGGATCCGTCCAATCCGGGATACCGAGACTTAAAACCTTGACTCCATATGCATCACTTCAGAGAGATGAGAGAGAGAGATGATGTCTTGTTACTAAATGGAGATGAGTAGGGTGATTGCAGTGGGCGTATAAGACGCTTCTTGTCTATTGTCTCTGCTGAAAAGTAAAAATAATAAGGTGATGATGACGGAATCATTCAAGTAACCACCAATTCCTCACTCACTCATTCAAGATTCTCTCCTCTCTCTCTGCTCAGAGAGCTCAGAGCTCAGAGAGAGAGAGAGAAGGACGACTGAAACCTTCATTGAATGCCTCTCTGAAAGAAACATCAGCATGACAAGCTGCAGGAAGTACTTTTTGCCTCTCTTTTAACCTCTCCTTTTTGCTCCTCTCTCTCTATCCCTTTTGTCTCTCCTATGTATTCTCACCTCTCTCTCTCTCTCTCTCTCCCTCGCTAGTCATTTAATTTTCTATTTCTATTTATATCCCTTTGATCAAGTCTCTAAACTCCAAAGAAAGCGTCCAAGAATATATATAACACTAGAAATTAAAAGAGGAAAATGTCGCCGGCAGCTTCAACGAGATGGTGTCCGACGCCGGAGCAGCTGATGATACTGGAGGAGATGTATAGAGGAGGCATAAGGACACCTAACGCCTCTCAGATACAACAGATAACAACCCATCTTTCCTTCTACGGAAAGATCGAAGGCAAGAATGTATTCTACTGGTTTCAGAACCACAAAGCCAGAGACAGACAGAAGCTCCGAAGGAAACTCTGTAAGCAGCAACAACAACAGCAGCAGCTCCAGCTCCTCCAGCAGAACCACCACCACCTTCTTCACCACTTTGATTCTTCTGGTTCTGCTGCTCTTCAACACCTTTCTTCTTATAACCCACCTTGTTTTCTTCCTCAGGTATTTTGATCTTTCAGTATATATATATATAATTTCTTTCTCTTCTTAGGCTGCTTTTGCCGGATTCTTGCTGGGTATTGCTTTGTCGGCCTTCATTTGATTCATTAAATAATGGGGTTTTCTTGTTTTTCATTTATTTCATTTGGGTTTTCTTTATAAGCATTCTATGTATGTAAATAGGAAAGAGAGAGAAAATCTCTCTCTCTCTCTCTCTCTCTCAATGTAGTTTTCTTTCTTGTTTCGGACTGTTTTTGCCGGTTATCTTGATGTTTATACTGTCGGCCTTCTTCTGGCTTAGAAATATTATTCTCTGTTTGGCTTTCATATTATGTGAAACAAAACCAGGTTATATTATACCGCATTTTTTCTCTTCATCAAAAAGATTTTAATTAATTAATTTTTTTTTATTATTGTTGGAATAGGGATCAGGGCTAGAGGTCGATCAATCAACTCAAGCAGTAAATTACTCATCTTGGAACGTGGACATCTCGGGGAGTAACGATACTGATCAATACAAGTCGATGATGACCATGATGTACGGTCGTAATTGGTTGATGAAGATGGATCATGTGGGTAATAGTAGCACTGCAACTGCTTTTTGTTGCAACAACAACAACAACAAGCCTCTCAAAACCCTAGAACTCTTCCCCATCTCAACCACAGGGCTCAAAGATGAGTGCACCACATCCCATCATTTCTCCACCTCCTCTTCCAACCTATCCATCTAGCTACTTGTCTCTCTCTCACTCTTTCTCTCTCTTGTCTAGCTACTACAGAATGGCTGACTTCTAGCTACTTACTACTTACTGCATGGATCAGCAGATTGGAGTGATATTTCGGTTGATGAGAAGATAGTTCTAGTAGAGTTGTGTTTTTTTGAATTTTCATTTGTCTCTCTTGTTAACATGTAAAAGCTGCAAAATGCAAAACATCTCTCAGTAACTTTGATAGACATATGGGGGAATCAGCTTTTTGTTGGTTCTATGGATAAAGACTTTTAATTATGATGACCAGTCAATCGTATAGGGCATGAACCTGAGTTCTGAGCTATGCACAAATATAGATAAGACTCATGCTCCTTTGAAAGGTTTTGGTGGGGTCCCTCCTGGACCATTTGAAAGTTGATGGATGATCACGAACGTCCAATCTGTATTTGATTGGCGAATCCGTGTAAGAGGATTGGTGAGCCCACTACCATTCATGTCGTTACGTGGAGTATATGGTGTACCATTTGATTGGTGGGCCCACTACCATGCATGTCGTTACGTGGGGTAATTGGTACTAACACGTAGACGTCTCTTATGGTATGTTTTGATGCTTTCAAATTCAAAATAGGAAGTGATGAGGATATATCTAGGGGCAAGGTTTTATTCTAGGGATCCCGTCCGGGCCGATCCCGATACGGATCGGCGATCCAGTTTTGTTTTGGCCTATCCGTGTCCGATCCAAACAGTTTAGATCTTCTTTGAAAAAAAAAAAAAAGGGCTGAACAGGTCATCGAAATGGCGATTTCCGTTATCATAACGATGGTATCGATCGTCGGACCAGCTGTACCGTCGGGACTGGTCGGTATTGGACCAATCCAGGCTGATACTTGTTGGATCGTTCATTTTATAAATTTAAAAATAAAATAAAATAAACTTTAGATCCAGTCCAATCCAAAGTAACTTAATACAATAGTTGTATTGTGGCATGGGATTGGACCGGCCTTGGCTGATCCCGGTACAGACCGGCCAATCCGGATCAGATTAGTCTGATCCTTGAAACCCTGACTAGGGGTACAACTTGAGTCGGGCTAACCCAAACCCAAAACAACTCAACCCGACTTTGGGTCGTTTTGGGTTGGTTTTATATCACATTGAGTCGGTTTTTGGGTGAAAAAAAAAGTCAACCCAAATTAATTCAGTTCAATTTTAGGTTCAGGCTTTGGATAACCTGACCCAACCCAAAACCAAAACCGAATTAACCTTATTAATAATATACATATGATATATAAGTATGAAATTTTTAGAATTTAGGGGTTTATGAAAACCCCTCTAAACATTTGCTATTTCCAAATAAGCACCTTCCAAGTGAATGTGTTGGGTAAGATAGATTTTATTTTTTAAGTATTTGCATATTATTCAAGTTGATTTAAAAACTCAAGCAGTGATTGTGCTTATCAATCCGAATTAACCTGATTCATACAAAATCTAAATGGCAATTTGGGTTGGGATTAGGGTTTACAAAATAAAATCAGTTTGATGTTTGGGTTTCATAGTTCGGGTTTCAAATCAGGTTGGGCTGGGTTGAGGTCAATCCGATCCAAACCAAATCGAGTTGCACCCCTAGATATATAACCCATTTTTGATAAAGTGACAAAGCTAGTCTCTGCTTACCTTATATTTTGGAATGGAGAGATGATGCGGTAAGCTCAAGTTCAGGTACAGTCGGACGAGTTTTAAGCCGTCAAATCCCCTCAAAATCGAAGAGGATGAGGCAGATACAAGGGCACCCAAAGATTTATGTTTAGATTTTTAGGTAAGGTCGTGCCAATTGTGCCGTGTCAAAAAATTGGCACCCCAGGCCCAGCACGGCACAGCAGCCCATGGCACGGTTAGGTCGCGTCGTGCCATGCTTGATCTCATGTAAGGGTGTCCAACGGGCCTTATCTTTCCAGCCCGGCATGATGAGGCCCATGTCATGTCTAATGTTGGGCTTTTTAGAGCCGACATGATTATTATTATTGTTATGTCAGGTCAAGTCCGTGCTTTTGTTCATATCCTTCTCAAATTCTAAACTTGCCCTGTGTCCAATTGTTCCTGGACCGCGCTATAGGCCAAGCCTTAGCTCGGCACTATAATCTTTATCGCCTGAATATGACTCAAATCACGTCGGGCTAGATTGACATTCCCCTAGTACCATATCACACCATGTCGACTCTTTTTCATGCGATCTGGGCCACACTGCAGGCCGTGAAACAAAGGCATGACACGGTTCGACACAGGCCTATAAGCCATGGCCATGCGGGCACGACCCCAATCGTGCCATTCCGTACTTGGCTTAAACGGGCAGTACCGTACCGTCTCCGCCCATTGTACACCCTTCTTCCTCTCTTAAGATCAATTTCTTGAAGTTACTTAAATGGTGGCTCTATGTTTATCAATTTCCAGATTTTTAGGTTTTTTATTTTAAATTGGCCAAATAAACTTAGAACAAGTAGCCGGTTAAACCAGAAGAGAGTGGGTGCCTAACACATTCCCGCTCTCTTAACTAAACCTCCCTACCCAATCTGGTTAAACCATATTAAAGCTTAATTTTTGGGTCTATTTTTTGAGATTAAATGACATACTCAGGTGATCATTTACACTTAAACTCAATGAGTGGTGGCGACTCCTATTTACCCGATCTATTTGGGGTCCACCCGACCTGGGGTAGTTCAGAGTAAAAAATATATAAAATAAAATAAAATAATAATAAAAAGATAAAATAAAATATATATATAAAATAAAAAAATAGATAAATAAATGGCGTTGCTTGAGAGAGGAAGAGTTCCTTTGGAACTCTCTCTCAGAAGGCTAAGGGAAGAGAAGATAAAGGGATATGGGAGAAGGGGGGATCGATAGCCGGCAATTTGATCGGCAATCTTAGTCATGCACGACTATAAGAAGAGGTGAGATCAAAGGATTCGTAGAGCAAAGGGGGGAAGAAAATCAAAAGTCGGCAAGAAGAAAATTTGAGGGAAAAATCACAGGAAAATGGGGAAAATTCGGCCAAATCAAAGAGGTAAAATCTAAAAACCCCATCTGAGTTTTTGGTTGTCACCTTGGATTCTTCCAACCCTAAACCCTAGATCAAAAACACCTGTAGAAACCAGTTCGTCCCTAACCACATCTCCGATCTCTGCAAATCCAGCAACAAAAACCCACCTTAACCCCTTTGATTCATCCCTGCAAAAATCCAAAACCTAGGTCGTCTGTGTAGACACCCCAATTTGCACTAAATAAATACTTTTTGATCTTTGCAGCTCCTAGAGGCTTGAGCTTGATACCTTTTTCATCTCTCATCTCAGTTCCTAATCATGAATCAGTTGAATCAAAATTCTCATTGAAATCCCCAAAATCTATAAAATTACCAAAATACCCTCAGTGAACCCCACGCACTTCATTGTATCCTAAAATCTATTTCTGACATTAGAAATAAATTCTAGGTTGAAAAATGCGTTACAGCGAGTATACTATCGCCTAGTTTCGAGATCACAAGTGAAAATGGCAGTTTTACCCCTAATCTTGTTTTGGGTCAAATTTACGATTTTTGGACTTTAGAAAACTATTTCGATTTCGGATTTGATTTTTCATGTAGAACTCGTCAAATGGCTGTAATTTGGTCAAAATCAAAGATTGGTGGTGAGGGGTGTTTTTGGTATTTGATAAATACTTAAAATTGGTTTTAAACAATTTAAATGAAGAAGTAAGTGGAAAATAATTAAAAGGGGAAAAAATGAGGTGTTAGATTAAGGTAAAGTTAAAATCCATATTAGGATTAAGATTAATAATGCTTTTAGATTAGGTTAGGATTATTTTCAGATTAGATTAGGATTAGTTGAATTAAGATTAGGATAGAGAAAATTAAATTTGTTAAAAAACAAAGACAAAAAAAAAAGTAAAGAAAAGGAAAAAAAAAAAGAAAAAGAAAGGAAGGAAGAGAAATCTGCAAAAAAAAAAAAAAAAAAAAAAAAAAAAAAAAAAGAAAAAAATTAAAAAA
>JAUPMG010000013.1:11878048-11890892 GCA_031762675.1 Pachysandra terminalis | reverse complement strand
TATTATATAATTACTATAATAATATTTTATGGGTTTAATATGCTAAATAAATATTTAACATAGCATAAATATGATTTGTGTTAGAAAAGTATAATAGAAAATTGTGTTCAGAATTCTTATGACTTTCTCGCTAACCAAACATGTTATGCAGGATTTTCATTCAGAATCTTTCAATTTTTCTGCAACAACCAAACAGTAACAAGAAACTTACTTTCTCTTTCTTATCACATTACTTTCTCTTTCTTTTCACTTTCTTTTTCCTTTCCCACATTATCATAAAAGAGATCGTAAGAGCTTGGGGCTATTAAAAAAAAAAATTATTGTACAGCTTTTTAGATAACCCTTTTTCTTTTTTTTCTTTTTTGGTCTTAACCACTGGTATCCCCACACCCACATAGGTCCACGTTCGGGGCGAGAGCATTAAAAGTAAACCGCTGGCAACGAGTACTTCTATTAGGATTCGAACACCAGACTTGTCTCCGGAGATGACCCTTTTTCTTCCTGCAAAGTGTTTAACTTGGGATCTAAAGCAAGCAATTGTGAATACAGACACCAAAAACCAATACAAACCCGATCCAAGGATAAGCGCAGAGTAGCGAAGTTCTAAGGTGCGCCCGAGATGCGTTATGATTGCGGTTTGTAGGGACAGCAGGAACATGGAGTCCCACGTAACTCCTCCATACCCTAAAAAATGAGATTACTAAAAGAAGAGGAATACAAGGAAAGAAAAGGACATAGGAATGCCAACATTCTCCATCCACAACCACAAGAACTTCTACTTCATCCACGCCATTCATCATCTTCTTCTTATGCTATCTGCAGACAGTCGGTGAAAGACAACTAACTACATGTCCAAATTCGTCATTTGGAATCACTTAAATCCCCCACTTCTTCCCCACCCACACACATACAATCGATCCTATGGAGTATCACAACCAAAGCGAAACCATCATCGCTGCTCTCTCAACCTTAAACGCCAACCACCTCTCCCTCCTCTTACAATCCCTTTCTTCAGATTTCCGGCGTCAACGCCACCACCTCTACTCCCTCCTCCGCTCTCCTACTCGCTTCTCCCATGCTCTTCATTACCTGCAAACCCTCTCTTTCCACCAAAAGACCAACTTAATCGCACGTTACCTCCTATCAACACTCAACCAACTCACATCCCACTGGGAAGCCCCACCATCAACCATCTCCAATAACATCATCAGGTTTAGAGACCTCAACGCGGTATTACTTCTCTTGCTCCTCTGCGAACTCCACCAACATGACTCCCAATCCTTAGAGACCTCGCCGGCAGAGTGGCTCGACATTCTTAAAGACTACGTCACCGATAAGACGCTGAGGATAACATTTTCCGGAATCGGAGCAACTAGTAGTGCCGTTTTAAGTCCATACATAGGCACAGTAACTAGGTGCCGGAATTTCCTCGAAGCGACAGGTTGCAGTGGGGGTGAAGCGGAGAGGGAGGTGGCAATGTCGGTGGCGGCAGTGGTGGCGTTGCCATCGGTGGAGGTGTGTGGGGTTAGTGTGGAGTGTGTGATATGTAGGGAGGAGATGAGACAAGGGAGGGATGTGTGTAAATTGCCTTGTGATCACTTGTTTCACTGGATGTGCATACTGCCTTGGCTGAAGATGAGGAACACTTGTCCCTGTTGTAGGTTTCAGCTTCCGACAGACGACGTTTTTGGAGAGATCCAAAGGTTGTGGGGAATTTTGGTCCAGATGAGTAGAAGCAATGCATGCGCAGACTCTTGTGTAAAAAGCATGGAGGAAAAAGGAAAGTATAAGATCTCAGAATGATCAGAACTGGGATATTGAGGATCAGATGATCCATCGATCTCAGCCATCTGATCCAACAGACACAATGATATGGTGTGAGAGATATGAGGAACACCATCTGTTTCTTATCTTGAAGGTCAAGAATAAGATGAAGTTTGTGTGGTTAACCAGACCAGATGTTTTTAGAAGATATTTTTGTTAAACAGATTACAGGTTGTAGTAACACAAATAAGATGTAGAGTTTATCATTATTGAATGAAAATTGATACAGTAATACATATGTGCGTGTGTAAATATGCAATTAATAAAATATAAAACATACAAAAAAAGGACGACCTTACCTTTGAGAATTGGGATAACGTTGAGAAAGACAGAGAAGGTACGAGCCAGACCATTTAGCTCCGAAGCAGCAGCGGCAAAATTGCTTCAAAACATGCATATGGCAGCTCTATCAAGCTCCCCTTCTCACCCAGTTGAATTCACCAACTGGTTTCAAGCAATAACATCCTTGCTAGAAAGTTGCACTTCTCTCCCACAAGCCAAGCAGATTCACGCCTGCATTATCCGTAACGACCTGCCTCAACATCTCTATGCCAAGCTCTTACTCTTCTGCACAAAGTCTCCCTCTCCTTCCCCAAGTGCTTTGGCTTATGCCGCACTCGTCTTCGAGCAGCAGCTCCATCAAGAACCCACTGTTTTCATGTGGAACACCATGATCAGGCATTATGCGGGTAGTGGTTCCCCATCCCGAGCCAGCTCGATGTATGGACGGATGAGGGAACAAGGCATGCTACCCAATAACTACACCTTCACTTTCCTCATCAAGGCTTGCAGTGCCAACTCCTCGTTTAAGCTTATTTGATAGGATGAAATGCAGGACTGCAGCGACTTGGAATGCCATAATTGCTGGGTATGCAAGGAAGGGAGACATCGAGGCTGCCCAGGAACTCTTCAACAAGATGCCTGAGAAGGATGAGCAGTCATGGAATGTCATGGTTTGTGGGTACTCAAAGATTGGAAAGTTTGATGATGCCGGGAGATTATTTGAAGGGATGCCCGTAAAGACTCTCCCGACATGGAATGAGATGATTGCCGCTTATGTTCTTGCTTCAAGACCTGCTGAAGCTTTGGCTCTCTTCTGACGGATGCAGCTGCCAGGTTAAGGCCAGATAGGATCACAGTGGTCAGCGTGCTTCCGGCTTGTGCTCAATCAGGGGCTTTAGAATTAGGGGAGTGGATCCATTTTTATGCGGGAAGGAATGGACTCGATCGAGATACAACGGTGTGCAATGCACTCATTGACATGTATTCAAAGCGTGGTTGCATTGACAAGGCAATGACTGTGTTCAAGGGGATGACTGAGCGAAGCTTGGTATCTTGGAATTCAATGATCTCTGCACTGGCAATCCATGGTAGAGGTGAAGAAGCTCTGGATCTGTACGAGGAGCTGGAGATTGGAGGGATAGTGCCTGATGACATAACATTTGTGGGACTATTGAATGCTTGTGCACATACTGGACTTGTGGAAAGAGCATGGAGTTTCTTTGACTAGATGCAAAGGGTTTATGGGATACAACCCAAGATCAGACACTATGGATGCATGGTAGATATTCTGGGACGAGCCAACCACCTAGAGGAAGCTCTGGAACTCATAGATAAGATGCACGTCGAACCCAATTCAGTAATATTTGGCTCCCTACTCAATGCTTGCAGAATCTGCAATAATTTCCAGTTAGGTGAGAAGATATTAGAGAAACTAGTTGAGTAGGAACCTCTAAATCCCGGCTACTATGTGCTTCTTTCAAACATGTATGCCTCCGCTGGACGATGGGAGGAAGTGATCAGAATACGGAACTTGATGAAGTCAAGAGGAATAGCAAAGATTCCTGGATGCAGTTCGATAGAGGTCGACAACACAATTCATGAGTTTGTTGTGGGCGACAAGACTCACCCACAGAGTAAACAGATATATGCAAAACTTGATGAGATATCCGAGAAACTGGATTCGGCAGGTTATGTGCCAGACACTTCTCTAGTCTTGTTTGATCTGGATGAAGAGGAGAAAGCTCAGAATCTTTCAGTTCACAGTGAGAAGCTGGCTATTGCATTTGGACTTTTAAACATAAGCCAGGGAAAGCCAAATAGAGTGGTGAAAAATCTCCGTGTATGCAAAGATTGTCATTCTGCCATAAAACTCATCTCCAAAACTTATGGCCAGGAGATTGTTCTCAGAGATTGTAACCGATTCCAATACTTCAAAGTGGGCCTGTGTTCTTGTAATGATTTCTGGTAACTATCATTCACAAAAAGCATACTTCAAACAGCCATCAACTAGAGAACAATCAAACTTACTACATATATGAATCAATCAACAAAGAAAGTATTTTATGCAAAAAAATAAAAAGTAAAAACAAGGAGATAATTAAACTGAAAAGGAAATCTTTTTTGCTTTGTCCTTGAGAAAATTATAGAAAGCAAGCCAGATTCTGTGAATATCTTTTTTGCTTTGTCCTTGAGAAAATTACAGAAAGCAAGCAGGATTCTGTGAATAAATACATCTGATAGAACTCATATTTAGCACAACAAATTTGAATATAACTTGAAACAACAATAATAATTAATGCAAACTTCAAGAGTAGTCATTTCTAATGATTAAATTAAAGCAATAACAAAGCTCAGGTTCCAAAGTAATCCCCAGTTTCAGAATCGATTCATGAGACTGACAGGCAAATGCATGTAACATAGGGCAGAGATGAAAGACTAAGTTACATGGACCAAAATTGACGGAATTTCTGAAAACAGATTCAAAATGCAAATGAGATGGGCACTGAGAATTAACTTTACCCTCTATTTCTTCCTATATTGTGTCTTTGTGTTTCTTAGATCTTTTACTCTAATTTGCCTTCTCATCACTCTCCACGGTTCTGCAAGAGTTTTCTTTTTTCTGTTGGAGCTTCATTGGAAGGTCAAATTCATGCAAATTTGTTTCAGGGTTTTAAAGATAGATGCAGATCACTATTTATAGGATATTGGTCCTCTTATTAAGAATCAATTTGCCATCTCTGAAACTACTTTTGCTGTAACCTTCAAATTGGTGAGCCCTTGTTTCTAAATCCAGATCTACTTGTTATGCTCCTTGTCATGAATATAAGTGCCTGTAGTATTCCCTGGAAGAAACAAGCACGCTGCTCATCTAAACAAAATATCCATTGTGAATCTTGCACTTCTGGATGGATATTGTATTTATGTAATTAATTTCATCAATCCTTTCTTAATCGACTACCCTCAACAAAGCACATATTAGTGGAACAGAAGAGCCATTTACATAACTCATGAAGAATAAAAATTTGAATTCAATATTGTGTTTTTAAACTCTAAATAATTTTTCTCTTTAAGAAAAATTCAAGCTAATTAAAGAGCTAAAATGTCTCAGGGGAAAAAAATTTCATAATTTTACTACTGCACTGCAGTCACTTCCACAGATAAAGCAAATTTCAATTTGACACCATATTTAAAGCTCAAAGAGAATCTGCTAATTAGATACTCAGGTGTATTGCCTGTAATACGACAATCATATTTTTAATCACACTTGTGTTGTGTTCTGAATGAGAAATTCTATAATTGTAATTTGTTGGAGTCTGAACTAGAAATGAAGGTGTCTACAAAGTGGTAAGCAAAAATGCAAGCTCTAGCAAGTATGTAAAGTGGCTAATTAGAGCATAGGACTGCATGTAGTCGTAGCAGTGGAGGGTCCCTAATGGTTAAAGAAATTCTTAAAAAACCATCCTCAGAGAGCATTCTTGTCCCAATCACCACCCGGTAAATAAAGTTGACAAGGAAGCAAGCAAAAAGCAAGCACGAGCAAGTGATAAAATGGCCCTATAAACCATAGAACCGCATGTAGATGAATATTATAGAACTGTAAGTGAAATTCAGCAGGGAAATATAATCTCATGATTTTCTACAATCTGAATAGTCAATATGCAGAACATATATACTAAATTTTACCATAGTAACATTTCATATTCTTCCTCTAAAAGGCAAATACAAACATTCTTGTCACCAACATAATAAAGTGATATGAATATCATGATTGTGTTAAGCGTCAAATGAGACATGAAACATCAAGACCCAACTAGAAGGGATCCAATATACGACAATTAGATAGACCTAAATGAAGTACTGGGAAAGGAAAGCATCTACTGCACAAAAAACAAAAGACAGCAAAAAACAGACACTACGAATGCTGGGATAAGAAGATAGGGAAAAAATGAAATCCGTTTGTAGAAGTCAACCAGCAAGCCAAAAAATAAAAACTTCTTTATATACCAAAATTCTGAACACATAAGAGTTCTACCAGAAAACAACAATATCTGTTCAATAATTAGAAAAAGAAA
Source organism: Pachysandra terminalis (assembly GCA_031762675.1). Classification (NCBI taxonomy): domain Eukaryota; kingdom Viridiplantae; phylum Streptophyta; class Magnoliopsida; order Buxales; family Buxaceae; genus Pachysandra; species Pachysandra terminalis. The sequence goes on along the minus strand of JAUPMG010000013.1, from coordinate 11,884,713 downwards.
ATGTAAAATAAAAATGACGCGTAGCCAGGTTCAAATATTACTTGCAAACAGTGTTTTATGAGGCGTTGAGGTTCAAATAAAATCTTAAGGGTTCAAATCCCCTGAGACTCAACTGAAAGTGTGATGCATACATGAGCTGAACAAATTGAGGTTTGCCTGGAGTTGGAGAAGTGTGTGTTATATAACAACAAAAGGCATGATTCTCAATACAGAGCTTAAAAGGTGCCATTTTGTAGGGGCCCAAACTATGTGATTGAATAAATCCTCCATCTGTTGCAGGTCTAGGAACTGTTTTACCTATATGCATGTTTAGTCATCAGGAACCCAATATCAACAGGATACCAGGGTGAATTTTACCTTCCATAAAATTAGGAAAATAAAAAAAAAAAATTATAATCTGCCTCAAATTGACATCCATTTAATCTGTCAAACATACTTTATATAGCTTTTAAGAGATTATATTTCATATCAAGAACTTCAATATCATACAGTTGCAAATGGTAACTCCAGTAAACTTATGATGTAATTCTCAGATATTATCGCCTATATCTCAAGCTGGAAACAAAAACTTGCATATGGTGTATAATATTATCATCAAATTTCAACATGTATTTCAGCAAGGCAAGTATGCCTTACTTCAGCAAGGGTTTTGGTGGGGCCATGTCATGTGTAAAAAACACCAAATCAAAGTAGTTCTCCATTAAATGTCATGGATTCATTGATTTATTGCTTTATAATCAGTAATCACAGTTCAAATATTCTACAACCACCCAACACAAAGAAACAATTAAAAGCCTGCATATGTTAAAAAAAAACACATGATTGCTTTGTGCTTGATCAGTGTGATGCTTTCAATTAGAACAGTTTCGATATAGAAACAACCTTTTCGTTGATTGATATTGTCTATACCACATAATGACAATGCATAACAGATAAATGGTTTATAGTGTTTGAGGAAGAGACTTTAAAGAAACAGAAACTTTTTCTCTGTTTTGTAAAGAAACAAAAGCTTGTTTGAGTGAACTTTTTTCTCCCATCTTCCACAATTGGGTTTTCATACATTCATATAGATTGTAAGGTGTACAGAGAGAATCTTTACAAAGATAGAATTGAAAAGAATTACACAAGAAAGGGAAACTAGAATCATCTGGTTCAAGCACACATGGAGAGTTTGTGAGTGAATAGTGGGAGAGATTTCCGTTGGAGTGATTTGTGTGAGTGAATGGTGGGAGAGATTTCAGTTTGATTGAGAGATCTTATGCAATATTGTTAACACCCTCCCTCAAACGAGATGGGTCATTGGCCATGTAGAGTTTGCTTCGTAACCAACAAAATCGTTTGGCAGTAAGACCTTTGGTGCAACTGTCAGCAAGTTGATGTTTGCTAGAGATGAATTGAACCTGTAGGGAGCCACGAGCTACTCGTTCACGAACAAAGTGATAATCCACTTCGATATGTTTGGTGGGGGGATGAAGGATAGGATTGGCGACCAAGTATGTAGCACTGATATTGTCACACATCAAGCATGCTGGTTTTCTAAGGGAGATATGAAGGTCCTTTAGTAGAGATTGTAGCCAGCAAAGATCAACCGTTGAGGTAGCTAGAGCACAATATTCAGCCTTAGCGCTGGACCGAGAAACAGTGGGTTGTTTCTTCGAGATATCGTAGGATCCGCTTAACGGCATCAAAATGGACCGTAGTAGGTTGATGCATGAACTGGCAAACCTGATTAATCATGCAGGAGATATCAGGCCGGGTCATTGATAGATATTGAAGGGCACCAACAAGGCTGCGCTAAAGTTTAACATCAAAGAAAGGAGTGCCATCAGTAGACGAAAGTTTGGAGCTAGTGGTTACAGGAGTAGACATCGGTTTGGCACCAAGCATTGAACTACGAGAGAGAATATCAAGCAAATATTTCTTTTGATTGAGAAATATATGGCCATTGGAGCGCTGGACCTCCATGCCTAAAAAGAAGTGGAGAGAGCCAAGATCTTTCATATCAAACACTCTAGAGAGATAGGAGATGAGCTAATCAATGCCTTATGTATCACTTCTTCTTATAATCATGTCAGCTACATAGAGTAATAGGTAGATGCAACCAATTGAAGAGTGACGAACAAATAGGGATGAGACAGCAAAGCTACCATGGAAATCATGCTCGAGTAGACCTAAGCAGAAGTGATTGTACCAGGCACGTGGAGCTTGCTTAAGTCCATATAATGCTTTGCGAAGATGACAGACGTGAGTAGGTCGAGATTTATCAATAAAGCCTGGTGGTTGATCCATGAAAACATATTCATGCAACAAACCACGTTAGAAGGCATTACGTACATCGAGTTGGCGTAAGACCCAATTGAAACTACAGGCCAAACTGAGGATAAGTCGTATTGTAGGAGCCTTGATCACAGGGCTAAAGGTCTCACCATAATCTAGACCAGGTTGCAGATGAAAACCCTTAGCCACAAGCCATGCTTTGTAGCGATCGATGGAGCCATCAAATTTCTGCTTGATCTTGTAGACCTATTTGTAGCCAACGATGTTCATGGAAGGCATGCGTGGGACCAACTGCCATGTATGGTTGCGGAGAAGTGCATTGAACTCATCAAGCATTTCTTGACGCCATTGGGGTTGCTTGATGGCTTGGGTATAACAGATGGGTTTTGACGAGGTAGATTCGCTAAGAAAGGCAATGAGGTGGGATGGAACAGGGTGTATGGTAGCAAGTAATGCTTTGGGCTTTTGAATACCTAACTTTAGTCTGGTGGTCATGGGATAGGTGTTGACGGATGTGCTGGGATTTGGGGATGGTATGGTTAAGTCTGAATTGGGTAAGGGGTGTTTGGTGGGTGGGTTTGGTGATGTGGTGGAGTTGGTCAGTTCATGTGTGGGAATGGATGAGTTAGGATAATCGGGCCGATGTACAGGGATATTATGTGGGTTAAGTGAAACAAGGTTGGTTAGTAGGCTAGCATGGGTGTTAGATGTGGGTATGACTTCAGGTTTGGATATCAAAGCTATAGGTGATGGTTGAAGCCATTGAAGAAGATGGAGGGGTTGGCTTTTCAAACATCCCTGCAAAAGGAAAGAGCGATTCGTCAAATAAAACATGACGAGAAATATATAATCGACCTGTTTGAGGATCAAAGCATTTATACCCCTTCTAGTTAACTCCATAACCCACAAATATACACTGTTTTGTCTTGAAGTCCAATTTTCTCTTATTATAAGCGGTAGCATGCACAACCGAATACACGTAAAAGATCATAGAGGGATGGAATGCCAAAGAGGATTTGTGACCAAGTGTAGGAGTTGGTAACCTGTTGATCAAGTAAACACTGGTCTAAAACACCTCAAGCCAAAATTCCTTGGGCAACCGAGCTTGATCAAGAAGTGTTAATCCCATTTCCACCACATGCATGTGCTTCCTTTCAGCAATGCCATTTTGCTGAGGAGTATGAGGGCAGGTAAGCCTATGAAAGATCCCATTATTAGCAAGTAATGTAGCAAAGGGAGTACTGTTAAATTCACCACCACCATCAGTTTGGAGATTTTTTATACTATAGGACAACGCAGTTTCAATCATACGCTTGAAGTGTGAAAAACAGCTGAATACTTCACTTTTGCTAGTTAATGGGTACAACCAGCTAAACCGGGAAAAATCATCTACTACCAGTAAGTAGTATCGATAACCAAAATGAGAGATAACCGGGGCTGGTTCCCAAATATCAGTGTGAATCAGTTCCAAAAGTTTAGAAGAAGCATGCTCAGAAAAAGAAATGGGTAGCTTTGTCATTTCTTCAGCCATACAATTAGGGCAAGTACTTTTATTATAAACTTACCAGTGGCTGAAATAGCCTTATTTGTAGCTAATTTAAGAAGAGCCTGATGATGAGGGTGTCCAAGTCGTAAGTGCCAAGTGTCACCATCAACACGTGAATTAAAAAGACCAAAAAGGGATGGTGAAGAAGTGAGAGTAGTCTTCAGTTGAACGGTGATGGGGTACAACCCTCCCTCACTAGGTCCGGCGTGTAGAAGTCTCCCCGTTGATCGATCCTTTATAAGAAAACCATGCGAAGAGAATATGCAAACACAATCAAGATCACGAGTTAGTTGAGTAACAAACAGTAGATTCTTCTTGATATGGGGTACTCTTAACACATTAGATAATGGCAAAGAACCAGATGAGACAAGAAGTTGCAGGTAGCCCGTATGTGTAATAGGAAGTTGCAGACCATTACCCACACAAATGATGTCTTTTCCCTGATATTCAATTTGGTTGGCAAGACTTTGGAGATCTGCTGTCATGTGGTTGGTGGCTCCAGTGTCCAGGAACCACTGTTGATCAGATGAACCAATCTACATTGCAGCAAGAGCATGAGGAAGATCATCAGCTTGGTAGGAGTGATTGAAGCAATCATAGCATTGAAGTGCATTGTGTCCACGACGACCACAGATCTGACAAACAACTGGTGATGATGGTTGGGCACCAGATGAAGGATGGGAGCCAAGAAGTCTATCAGAAGTACTTGACTGAGAATAAGACGACCGGAAGGGTATGCGACCATGGCCGCGGGCATCAGTTGGAACAACCAAGACCCTGTCCACGACTGTGAGAAGCAGTGAAAGCAACATTCTGAACAGTGGCTTGTGCTTGCTGATTGTTTTGTTCAAGACAGAGTTTGTAGCTTAACAAGAGCGAGTGAAGACAAGGTCTTCATCAGAGACAGGTTGTTGGACAGCAACTAACGCAGCAACACCTTTGATGCGCTGAAGATAATCAGTCATTGTAGATGAGGATTTCTTGGTAGTTTGAAGTTGAAAACGTAGATTGAGGACCCGAGAATTGGAGGCAGCAAAGAACGTGGCTTCAAGGAATTTCCATACAGCACAAGAGGTGTGCAAACCGATGACCTGAGCAAGACCTGGTTCGGTAAGAGTTGCATTGATCCAACTTAATAGCATTTGATCCAAACGAGTCCATATGAGATAATCAGGATTGGGGAGAAGAGTGGGAGGCTCAGCATCAAGAAGTTGGGGGAGGTAAGGTGGAGGCTCTGGACAAGACCCATCAACATATTTGAGCAGATCTTGACTCTTAAGAATGGGGTAGATCTGACTGCGCCATAGAAGATAATTCATAAGGTCAAGCTTGACTAAGAAGAGATGGGTAATGTTAGTTATAGAACTAACATTGTGTAGGGTTGTAGAAGAAGTGGCAAGGGAGAGAGCCATGGTAGGAGATTAAGAAGATAAGAGGCTAGATGCAGAGAAAGGTGGAAAGTAGGATCGTAGTGAGCACGAGGTATCTTGATCACCCTCTGATACCATGTAAAGAAACAGAAACTTTTTCTCTGTTTTGTAAAGAAACAGAAGCTTGTTTGAGTAAACTTTTTCTCCCATCTTCCACGATTGGGTTTTCATACATTTATATAGATTGTAGTGTGTACAGAGAGAATCTTCACATAGATAGAATTGAGAAGAATTACACAAGAAAAGAAAACTAGAATCATCTGGTTCAAGCACACATGGAAAGTTTGTGAGTGATTTGTGTGAGTGAATAGTGGGAGAGATTTGTGTGAGTGAATGGTGGGAGAGATTTCAGTTTGATTGAGAGATCTTATGCAATATTGTTAACAGAGACGAGCAATGGACCATCTACAAAAATTCATTGAAGTGATTTTAAATAGGTATTGTAGTCACTTAAAAAAAAATCATTAAATAGTTGAGGGAAATCTTGATGATTTTGTCAATTCATTAGGCAGAGATTTCTTGTACTTTCTTTCATTTTCTTCTTCTCACAAAAGAGATGAGCCAAAGCAGCTCACAGGGTACCTTTTAAACTGGCAGAGCACTTGAGAAATGCAGTCTATCCATTATACTTCTCAACAGGATGCAGTTCAGATCAAAGATTCTTCTGTATTCTGTATCTCTCATGGTTCGAAAGTATAAGAACCACAAGAATTTGTTCATATGTTCGCTCAAAAGGACCAAGTGGACTACGGCAAAGAACATGGACAGAAGCAGTGCACAAAAGATTTAACAATCTAACAGAAGGTATAGCTTTATGGCTCTATAAAGTTGAATACTGAAACATAATTCGACGCATCCAACCCCAGAATTGTTGGGTAAAGATTCAAAGATAGAGATGGAAAGTAGGAACCTACTTGTAATCATACCTATTTCAAAAAAAAAATCAGACTAATCTCATATGGATGAATGACAATGCTCAAATAGGTCAAGCAAGAACAACAATTTTCCCTCCTATGTAATCAAAATAAGTTTAATTCATGCATAGAAAACGCAATTTTCCAGTTAGAAAGGTTCAATCAGCAATAGGGACGCAATTCGGTTCGATTTGGTTTGGCTTGACCTGAACTCGAGACCAAATCGACACGTAATCACATCAATCCAAAACCGAACCAAATCAATTTCCAAACCGAATTGGAAAACCCAAAACCAAACCAAATTAAATTAAGATAACCGAAATCCAAACCGAATTGCTGTTTCGGTTTGGTTTGACCCAAAACTTCAGGCCTTCGTTATTTGCCCAAGCCAACTCATGCTATAATTTATAAGCCCAAGCCTGCAAATACATCTTATTTATTATTATTTTAAAAATAATAATAAAATTAAAATTATTATTTTTAAACAAATTAGACCAA
>JAUPMG010000013.1:11864395-11875034 GCA_031762675.1 Pachysandra terminalis | reverse complement strand
TTTTTTTTTTTTCTCAGTTAAAAAAGCAAAAGAACAAATGCTTTCATAAGATCTCCCTTATACTACTTTTGACTAGAATATCATGTACTCTCTTGTATTTTTAATTATTAATTGAATTTATGTTATATTTAATTTCATTGAACTTAAAATAGTGGACACAACATACTTATCCAATGATGTTGATTTCCTATAGGCATGAATAGAGACGTGGTTTTTTATTATTAAGGGAATTCCTTGTTGCCATGCACGTGCATCGCACGTGCCCATCGCCTAGTATAATCTAAAGTCGTTGAAAAGAAAAAGGCGAAAAAAGGATACAAAACAGTCGGTGAAAGACAACCAACTACATGTCCAAATTCGTCATTTGGAATCACTTAAATCCCCCACTTCTTCCCCACCCACACACATACACTCGATCCTATGGAGTATCACAACGAAAGCAAAACTATCATCGCTGCTCTCTCAACCTTAAACGCCAACCACCTGTCCCTCCTCTTACAATCCCTTTCTTCAGATTTCCGGCGTCAACGCCACCACCTCTACTCCCTCCTCCGCTCTCCTACTCGCTTCTCCCATGCTCTCCATTACCTGCAAACCCTCTCTTTCCACCAAAAGACCAACTTAATTGCACGATACCTCCTATCAACACTCAACCAACTCACATCCCACTGGGAAGGCCCACCACCAACCATCTCCAATACCATCATCAGGTTTCGAGACCTCGAAGCCGTCTTACTTCTCTTGCTCCTCTGCGAACTCCACCAACATGACTCCCAATCCTTAGAAACGTCGCCGGCAGAGTGGCTCGACGTTCTTAACAACTACGTCACCAATAAGACACTGACGATGATGTTTTCCGGAATCGGAGCAACTAGTAGATTGATTTTAAGTCCATACATAGACACAGTAACTAGGTGCCGGAATTTCCTCGAAGCGACAGGTTGCAGTGGGGGTGAAGCGGAGAGGGAGGTGGCAACGTCCGTAGCGGCAGTGGTGGCGTTGCCATCGGTTGAGGTGTGTGGGGTTAGTGTGGAGTGTGTGATATGTAGGGAGGAGATGAGAGAAGGGAGGGATGTGTGTGAATTGCCTTGTGATCACTTGTTTCACTGGATGTGCATACTGCCTTGGTTGAAGATGAGGAACACTTGTCCCTGTTGTAGGTTTCGGCTTCCAACAGACGACGTTTTCGGAGAGATCCAAAGGTTGTGGGGAATTTTGGTCCAGATGAGTAGAAGCAATGCATGTGCACACTCTTGTGTGTAAAAAGCATGGAGGAAAAAGGAAAGTATAAGATCTCAGAATGATCAGAGTCAACTGGGATATTGAGGATCAGATAATCCATCAATCTCAACCGTCTGATCCAACAGACACAATGATATGGTGTGAGAGATATGAGGAACACCATTTGTTTCTTATATTGAAGGTCAAGAATAGGATGAAGTTTGTGTGGTTAACCAGATGTTTTTAGAAGATATTTTTGTTAAACAGATTACAGGTTGTAGTAACACAAATAAGATCTAGAGTTTATCATTATTGAATGAAAATTGATACAGTAATATATATATATATATCTGTGTGTGTGTGTGTGTCAATAAATAAAATGTAAAACATAAAAAAAATGACGACCTTACCTTTGAGAATTGGGATAACGTTGAGAGAGAGAGAGAGAGAGACTCCAAAGAAGCAAAGGCAGAATCACTTCAAAAACATGCATATGGTAGCCCTATCAAGCTCCCCATCTCACCCAGTTGAATTCACAGACTGGCTTCAAACAATAACTTCACTACAAATTCGCACTTCTCTCCCACAAGCCAAGCAGATACACGCCTGCATTATCCGTAACGACCTGCCTCAACACCTCTATGCCAAGCTCTTACTCTTCTGCACAAAATCTCCCTCTACTTCCCCAAGTGCTTTGGCTTATGCCGCGCTAGTCTTTGAGCAGCAGCTCCGTCAAGAACCCACTGTGTTCACGTGGAACACCATGATCAGGCATTATGCAGGTAGTGGTTCGCCCTCCCTAGCCGTCTCAATATATGGAAGGATGAGGGAACAAGGCATGCTACCGAATAACTACACCTTCACTTTCCTCATCAAGGCTTGCAGTGCCAACTCCCTAGCCATATCAATATATGATGGAATTTCTGAAAACAGATTCAAAAATGCAAATGAGATGGTTACTGAGAATTAACTTTACCCTCTATTTCTTCCTATATTGTGTCTTTGGGTTTCTTTGACGTTCTTAGATCTTTTACTCTAATTTGCCTTCTCATCACTCTCCACAGTACTGCAAGAGATGTTTCGTATTTGTTTTTTTTGTTGGATCTTCATTGGAAGGTCAAATTCATGCAACTTTGTTTCGGGGTTGAGTTTTTGAAGATAGATGCAGATCACTGTTTATAAGATATTGACCCTTTTATTAAGCAGCAATTTGCCATCTCTGATACTACTTTTGCTGTAACCTTCAAATTGGTGATGCCCTTGTTTCTAAATCCAGATCCACTTGTTATGCTTCTTGTCATGAATTTCTATAAGTGTCTGTAGTATTCCCTGGAAGAAACAAGCACGCTGCTCATCTAAACAAAATATCCATTGTGAATCTTGCACTTCTGGATTGATATTGTATTTATGTGATTAATTTCATCAATCCTTTCGTAATCGACTACCCTCAACAAAGCACATATTAGTGGAACAGAAGAGCCATTTACATAACTCATGAAGAATAAAGATTTGAATTCACTATTGTGTTTTTTAAACTCTAAATAATTCTTCTTTTTAAGCAAAAATCAAGCTGATTAAAGAGCTACAATGTCTCACAGGATAAATTTTTCATAATCTTACTACTGCACTGCATTCACTTCCACATTTAAAGCACATTTCAATTTGACACCACATAAAGCTCATAAAGAACCTGACTAAGTAGATACTCAGGTGTATTGCCTGTAATACAATAATCTATTTTTAATCACACATGTGTTGTGTTCTGAATGAAAAATTCTATGGTTATAATTTGTTGGAGTCTGACTGAAATGAAGGTGTCTACAAAGTAGTAAGCAAAAAAGCAAGCTCTAGCAAGTATGTAAAGTGGCTAGTTAGAGCATAGAACTGCATGTAGTTGTAGCAGTGGAGGGTCCCTAATGGTTAAAGAAATTCTAAAAAAACAATTTTTCAGACAGCATTCTTGTCCCAATCACCACCCGGTAAATATAGTTGACAGAGGGGCAAGCAAAAAGCAAGCACAAGCAAGTGATAAAATGGCCCTATAAACCATAGAACTGTAGGTAGATAAATATTATAGAACTGTAAGAGAAATTCAGCAGAGAAATATAATCTCATGTTTTTCTAAACTCTGAATATTCAATATGCAGAACATATATTTTAAATTTTACCATAGTAACATTTCATATTCTTCCTCATAAGGCAAATACAAACATTCTTGTCACCTACATAATAAAGTGATATGAATATCATGACTCAAATGAGACATGAAACATCAAGACCCTACTAGAAGGGATCCAATATAAGACAATGAGATAGTCCAAATTAAGTACTGGGAAAGGAAAGCATCTACTGTACACAAAACAAAAGACAGCCAAAAACAGACACTACGAATGCTGGGATAAGAAGATGGGGAAAAAATGTAATCCTTTTGTAGAAGTCAACCAGCAACCCCAAAAAAAAAAAAAAAAAAAAAAAAAAACCTCTTTATGTACCAAAATTCTCACCACATAAGAGTTCTGCCAGAAAACAACAATATCTGTTCAATCACAATAAATAGAAAAAGAGAATTTAAAATAAAAATGACAAGTAACCAGGTTCAAATATTACTTGCAAACAGTGTTTTTTGAGGCATTGAGGTTCAAATAAAATCTTAAGGGTTCAAATCCCCTGAGACTCAACTCAAAGTGTGATGCATACATGAGCTGAACAAATTGAGGTTCGCCTGGAGTTGGAGAAGTGTGTGTTATATAACAATAAAAGACATGATTCTCAATACAAAGCTTAAAAGGTGCCATTTTGTAGGGGGGCAAACAATGTGATTGAATATATCCTCTATCTGTTGCAGGTATAGGAACTGTTTTACCTATATTCATGTTTAGTCATCAGGAACCCACTATCAACAAGATACCAGGGTGAATTTTACCTTTCATAAAATTAGGAAAATAAAAAAATTATAATCTGTCTCAAATTAACATCCATTTAATCTGTCTAACATACTTTATATAGCTTTTTTGAGGCTATATTTCATATCAAGCACTTTAATATCAAACAGTTGCAAATGGTAACTCCAGTTAACTTATGATGTAATTCTCAGGTATTATCGCCTATATCTCAAGCTGGAAACAAAAACTTGCATATGGTGTATAATGTTATCATCAAACTTCAACATGTATTTCAGCAAGGCAAGTATGCCTTAATTCAGCTAGGGTTTTGGTGAGGCCATGTCATGTGTAAAAAACACCAAATCAAAGTAGTTCTCCATTAAGTGTCATGGATTCATTGATTTATTGCTTTATAATCAGTAATCACAGTTCAAATATTCTCCAACCACCCAACACAAAGAAACAATTAAAAGGCTGCATATATTGAGAAAAAGTTCTGGTTACATTTTAAAAAACAAAAAAACAAAAAAACATGATTGCTTTGTGCTTGATCACTGTGTGATGCTTTTAATTAGAACAGTTTCAATATAGAAACAACCTTTTCGTTGACTGAAATTGTCTATACCACAAAATGACAACGCATAACAGATAAATAGTTTATAGTGTTTGAGGAAGAGACGAGCAATGAACCATCTACAAAAATTCATTGAAGTGATTTTAGACAGATACTGCAGTCATTTACAAAAATTCATTAAATAGTTGAGGGACAGCTTGATCATTTTGTAGATTCATTAAGCGAACATTTCATGTACTTTCTTTCATTTTTATCTTCATACAAAAAAGAGATAAGCCAAAGCAGCTCACAGGGTAGCTTTTAAAATGGTAGAGCACTTGAGAAATGCAGTCTAACCATTGAACTTTTCAACAGGATGCAGTTCAGATCAACGATTCTTCTCTAGCTCTCATGGTTTAAATGTGTAAAAATCACAATAATTTGTTCATATGGTTACTCTAAAGGACAAGTGGATTACGGCAGAGACCATGAACAAAACAGTGCACAAAAGATTTAACAATCTAACAGAGGCTATAGCATTATGGCTCTATATAGTCGAATACTGAAACAGAATTTGACGCATCCAACCCCAGAATTGTTGGGGTAAGGATTCAAAGATAGAGATGAAAAGTAGGAACCTACCTGCAATCATATTTATTGAGAAAAAAATCAGACTAATCTCATATGAATGAATGACAATGTTCAAATAGGTCTAAGCTGGAACAACTATTTTCTCTCCTATGTAACCAAAATCAAGGTTTTAAATTTCACCTGAGGTTTCGCAAAGGGGGGGACCTGGCAAAATTTCACCAAATATCGCCCAAATGGGGGGAATATCACCCTCATATTTCATGTCACCAGATTAGAAAATGGCGATATTTCGCCAGCATGCTGGCGAAATTTAAAACCTTGAGCAAAATAAGTTCCAACAATTTGATATTCACACAGCAAGCCAAGTTTTCAGATGTAGTTTTCCCTCTTAAGAGGGATTGTGTTACTATAAAGTTTTCCACATCTAAAGCGAATTTTCCAAAAAGCAGAATCATAGAAAACGCAATTTTCCAGTTAGAAATCTTCAATCAGCAATACACTATTCCAGCAATGATCAGTATAGTCAGCTAAGAAGACAGGAAATTGCAATTTATATAAACCCTAAGTATTGATGTATGCCAGTGATCTTAAAACAAGGTTAATACCAAGCAAGAAGCAGACTCCACAGTCGATAGCTGTTTATTCTTGTGCTTGCGTTCAGATCGTGAAGATTTAACCTCCTTGTGGAACTGAAGCAATTCGTCGAACGAAGCCGAAAAAACGGATCAGGTTCCCCGAAACCGCTTGTGAAGAATTCCCTTACGACTGATAGTGGTTTCACTCATAAAATCCCATTTCTATAGATTATGTAGAAATTCAAACCCTAGTTTCATTTGTCTTCTTGAGCAGGACAGTCAATAGTGTTTCTGCGAACAGTTTGGATCTCGATCTCAAACCGAAAAGACTTTTAGGGTTTTCACGAGCTGTCACTGTGGGGAGCGCGAAGAGCGGAGGTGCTGAAAGATTTAAAAAGAAAAAAAGGGAGGGAACGAACTATGGCTTAAAAGTCAAATTAGTGGTGGGTATTGCTAGTCAAACGTTTACTGTTACGGTGTTGATCAATACCGTAACTTGGTAAGCCTTGCCGTTGATCTACTCGATCTTCATTTCTAAACCGATCTACTTTTTTTTTAATATCCCAGCTCTTTGTGGAAGGGGTGTGCTTCACACTGGATTAAATATGCCTTCAACTAGTGATGTACATTCTGGTCGGGCGTACCGACCCGGCACGATTTTTTTCGTGCGGGCCGTGCTTCCCGCCATGCCTAATTTTCGGGCCAGGCAGCAGGCACGATGAGGCATGATTATTTTTGTGGCGTTCCGGGTCGGGCTTTGTGGTTTGCTTATAAAATGGTCAAAACTTGATACGTGTCTGTGCCTGGGCCGTATCATACTGTGGGCCATGACTCTCAGGCCTGGCACGGCACGATAAAGTCTATTATGTCGGACCCCAAATCATGCTAGACTGGGCGGCACGCACGGCCCAACTCGTTTGTAAATCCCTACCTTCAACGTAGACAAAGCAACAAAACTAGGGTTTATAAAATGCCTAAAGTGCAGTTTGGATGCAACAGATAAATCAAATTATATCAGTAATTAAGGATACAAAGGTAAAGGTCTTCCTTTTTAATTTTAATTTTATTATTTTTTGTTTACTTTTAGTAAGAATAATTTGTTTTTAGCATAATTACTAGAGGAGGAAAATGGAAGTGGAAAAACATACAAGAAATGAAAACATAAAATACTATATATGACCTAAAAATGTATATAAATATTACACAAATGGGGTAGTCATGTACTACAAGGGATGTACAACCTGTGGAGTCGCCCGTGTGCCGATACAACACAAGATACGGTTCATAGGCCCTGTCATGTCATGCCTAGGTTCGGGGCTACACGGCACAACTTGTTCCAATACAATGTGGATAAGCTGGAAGCACTAGTCCAATCCAATTGTGTCATGGACCATGTCGCATACCCTAAGTCACACAATCCGTGTGAATGGATAAGCGTTCTAGCACTTAGAATACGAATCCGCGTTTTGAGCGCGAGATTTTAATATGGGAATTCAAAAGCCAGTAATGGAGTAACAACAGAGAAGTGTGAGTAGATGTATCTAAGGGAAAAAAAGTGCAAGTCCTGAACATAAGTTGCTCATCTAACAATGGTTATAGCATCACATGCACCTTTTTCAGAGAAAAATAACTCTTACCAGAATTCTTGCTGAAAGCTCATCTTACCTGAAAAAAAGAAAAAAAATGTTATTTGGGGAAATGGGTTATATCAGTTTTAGTTGAATCTCAACTTTGAGCTGGTTTGGATTGGTATGTAAAGAAGAGCAAGGAGAGATAAATGCTTGCTTCTTGTGATGTAAATCAAAAATGGATTTGATTGTTAAAAATGTTCAACTTCTTCTTCTAAACTTTTAACAACACTAGAGTTTCCTTTCAGAGAAAAGATGATGAGAGGAGGATATGATGGTTTCAAGACTAGTGTTTTAAGGGGAAGATTACTTGCAGAGAGAATAGCTTCAAGGGTTGCAAAAGAAAATGCAGAGTTTATAGGGATCAAGGTTTGCTTTTACTTCTCTTTCCAAACTAACTTGGTTTATTTTTGGTGGGTTGGGAGAATCTGGTAGATTTTAACAGATCTCCAACATGAAAGTTTTGATCCAGTTTCTTGTGGATACAGTTGATACAACTACAAGGACAACTAAGTGAAGCGATCAAACTCAAGAACAAAGCTGAGAAGAAGCTGAAATTACTAATGAAAACTTTCATCTGTTTCTGACCAGTTTAGTTCATCAGATACCACTGAAGATTCTTGTAATTCATTCACAAACTCCTCAGGTCTAAACAATCCATAAAAACAAGAACTTGGATTTCAAACCTGTCATGCCCTGGATCTCGAAACACGGATTCCTAGGTGGATGGCATGGATTATGAGGCGAGACCTTCGGGATCCATTTTTGGACCGTGGATTAGCCATATCATTACCAAAATCATAAAAGAGATAAAATAAACATAAGCTTTATTTCATCTACTCAGAGTTGCGGAAGTACAAACGAAGATTCAAATAAAGAAATAAAATGGCTACATCAGAGCCTTACATAACTGATCCAAATAAACATGGTCCCAATTTATTACAACAGAAATAAACTAGATAAGCTGTAAATAAAACTGCAGCGTCCAGCCACTCAAAACCGACCTGCAACATAAAAGTTGCGTGGGTTTGGAATACTCAGCAAACATGATCTAGTCACCATCCACATCATCATGTATGACCAAAAACCAGCGATAAAACAATAATATCAATAGAAATGAATAACAGATATTATGACATGATTATGATGCGAGAATGAACAATCAGATGAACTAATGTATACTCAAGCAAGAAATGCAATGTAAAATGAATTATGCCTATGGTTACATGATACGTTAAGTGTCCCTTTTGTAGCTTCAGAAAGGTTTCGAGATCTGTGTCCCAAGAACGACCAGTAGTCCTTCTCTTCGTTCCAAGAGCTAACTCATGGTACGAAGGCCACCATATGCTGATTTTTAGAGTGTACGATACTCAAGGTCCAGTCGACCTTAAGAATCAACTATGATTCATAACTTATTATATAGGCCTTTCAACTCACGGGATTAGGCAACCTATTATTTCCCACCAACCGGGCACACTTAACATTTCATATGAACATAATATGAATGTACCTTCCTACGGAATACGGATGATAGATATTCTTAGAAGCTATTCACTCGCCCATACACGTGAATAATCCATTGGAACCCGTCATATGATGCAAGTCACAATTAAACATAAATAGGATTCGTCACTTCCTTCCTAAATGTAGACCAACTGAGGAATGTGTCTAATTGGTTAGCACATGCTATGGGCCACAAGTAGGTTTCAGTCATTGCTGGTACTCAACCCTAGACCCTACTTGATCTCATTATGAAGCACTATTAAGCCCGAACCAAAAGACATCCAAACCCTCACACTGTTTTACATTAGGTTTTGTCTCTGCATAATTGCACTCGATCTCATATCTGCGATCGATCACAGTGCGCTCGATCGCAAAGCTACAGACAGTAACACATAGGTCACTACCTACTCTGCTTTCTGGGTTCTAATTCCCAGTATACTCTCTCACAGAACATAACTAAGATTTCTCACATAGTCCATAACTAATCAAGGCAACCTATCCATACTGAAAACATCATAAATACTTACACAATTATGATATAATCACATGGATTTCAGGTATAAATTAAGGGACATAATCTGAACATGAGAGCAAAGAACTTCAAGATGTAGATACGTCTAAACCACATGACTAGATCAAATCACAAACCAGTAATCATTAAAATCAAGAATTTCTTATTATCTAAAATATGTAGAATACTTTCTCATAGAGTGCATCACAATTTTTCCAGAACAACATCAAGGTTCAATCAAGAATATGGTAAACAAGTTTAAATCTCAAAACAATAAATATGCATCATTTATAATCACATGAATTCGAACCGTATAAGCTACTTACTTGATTCCGGTAAGGTGCTAACGAGAATACGATCTAGCACTACTCCTTCCCTTCTTCTCTTCTTCTTTCTGAAACCAGAATTTCATACTCAAACCTCTCTTCTCTCTCTCAAAGTTCTCAGTCGGTTCTCTCTCTCAGATATCTTCTCTATGAATTCAAACTCTCAAATTTGTGAGCTTGGGTCTCACGTATGGGATAGAGATAAAGGGTATATCCTAGTTTCTCTCCCACTAACACACATTCAATATCCACGTTGCCAAGACCAGTTCAAAAGCACAACTGTGTATTTGAATTGGTAACTTAAGTTTCAAATTATAGCTTTAACCCTAAGGTAAAAGTAATATCAATAAAACCCCATATATATGCAGTAATTATACTAAAACCCCAACTTAATGCATTTGCTTAATAATTAACCCCAGTTCTAATTAGTTTATGATTCAACATTACTAAGTTTGGGTTCACACGACCGGTTCTGGTCTAAGTCCATTAACTCCAATCAAAGTCCATCTTACTCACACTTAATTACATTATGGCCATATGTAAATTAAACATTCATTAATCCTAAGAAAAATTACAATTCTACCCTCCATAATCTTCTCACTAATTAATCTCATTAATTAGTCTAGCTAATTTTTCATATATTATTTAATATTTATTATTTATTATTTACAATATCTGAGTCACTACAAAACCCTAGACTCTGGTAACTGCAAGATTGAAGAGGACATGAGGGAGATGAAATTATCAAATGCCTATGATACTGTTGCTCATTACTACAAAACCCTAGACTCTGGTAACTGCAAGATTGAAGAGGACATGAGGGAGATGAAATTATCAAATGCCTATGAT